>JBAMCL010000161.1:1240000-1531090 GCA_037075165.1 Hirtodrosophila histrioides | reverse complement strand
TGTGGTGCGTTAATTTTATTTATATTTTTTGCGTGATTTTGGTAGTCAGCAGTTTTTGTTTTTCCCCCTTAATATACTGCGTGCTTTATTTGTCTAGACGAGAAATGTGTGGTTTCTTTTTTTATTGTTGTTTTGTTCGCTTTTGCGGTCAGTGCTTTAATATATAGAACATCCAGGGACTTAGCACAATGAGTAGCCTTTTATACACAAATTACTTCGGAATCAACTCGTTACAGAGTTCACATAGTTCTTATATTGCTAAAAGGGAATCTTTTCTTGGTAAGCCAAAAGTTCTCAAAGAAATTTATTCTCTAAGTATTTCTTTTGGGATAGCCAACATAATTGCATATTGTCTGAGGCTCAACCTAAAGGGATACCAGCTGTCATCAAGTATTATATATAAGTTACCCAACAAGGCTTAGTATAATTTAATACTGAATTGTAATCAAATTATTTAAACTGATTTTATATATTCATTTGTTAATATGAGCTGAGTTCATTGCTTTTAAAACTTATGTGAAGTTTTAAAACAATCATCATTTTGCTGTTTTTTGTTGGCAATCAATCAGTTCGATCAATTTTGGTCCTGATTTATTTAAGATCGATGAACCCTTCAAAGTTGCTCGCCCGTGAATTCACACTCGTTGCTTTGTTTGCATTCGGTAGTCGCAGGTGCAATCGCAGTCACAGTTACAGTTAGAGATGGACAAGTAACGTGATTTCATTTGTGGTACGAACAGACTATCGATATATCGGCGTTAACTGTATTACTCGTATTTTTAGGAAAAAAAAAACCTATCCCCGAGTATGTTTCGGTTGCCAAATGACCTTTGCCTGTGATTTTTCCACTATCTAAGTATTTTATTCGTACTTTTTCTTTAAAACAAACATATTGTTAGAGATTTTTATGCTGAATATCTTTTAAATGAAGGTTAAACAATATGAAAATTGCAATAGGTTGCAGTTCTTTGCGATAAATTCTCTTTCCAATCGGTTTTCGTTTACTTATTTGTTACTAATGTTTAAATTTGGTGCCTTTAACCATAAAGGTATTGGAGATATAGATCTTTCTCATTTGTTGGGGAGAGAATGGAGTTGGTTAAACAATTTTCTGCGAGTCTCTTAAGGGGACCGTCAGTAGTCCTCAAATGTAATTTAGTTACTCTAGCTATAATATAATAATAATATGTGTAATATAGACTTTAATCAATTGTGGGGAGAAGATCTGGTATCTGATATTCTAAGGATATATACCAACAGCTGTACCAAGTTTGGTAGTTCTAGCTTCAAGGGAACTCTTTATTGTCTGTTTTGATATTTACAATAAATAAATGAATGATATTTAAAATGATCGATAGCATAGACTAGGTTGCTTATCGATTATTTTACAATAATTTAGAATATCAATAAACATGTAAATATTGAAATAGCAACTTTGAAAACTATCGATTGATGTTATTATTGATGACATTTTGAAGCGTACATGCTTGTGTCGTGTGTTCAAGCTGCCATCTCTAGCTAGAGTCTCATATCTCATATTGCAATTCCACTTTTATGCGCATTTGCAGCACGTTGCGAGCGACAACAAAGACGACTCAAGTACAATTTATGAGCACATGAGCAAATGCATTACGGCAACTGCCACTGTAAGTTGTTGTTTATTATTGTTGTTGTTGGGCCAGACAAACATACATATGTACGCAAACTATAAAGATATAGTAGCATACGTCGTATAGAGCACATGCCACTTGGATCTGCCACTGCCACTGCCCCTGTCTCTGTGTATCTGCCCCTGGCACTGGCACTTGAATGATTTGTGGGTTGGATCTGTGACTTGAGTGTGAAAAAGTTACGGTCACAAATTTTCAGGCACTTCACATGGCTCAATTAAAGTCTCTACCCTCAAGTTTAAAAATAAATTCACCTGTATTTTAAGCTCTGCTTCAAAAATTAACAAGTTATTAATAAAAAATATGTTTCTCTCTCTCTCTCCATTTCAGGTAAGAAACTCAACTGCAGTGCTCTCAATGCTCTGGGCCATGTAAGCAATACGCTCGAATTTCATCAGTAAGCACCCAGCAACTAGTTTCCGCCCGTCTCGCTCTTTTATCGCTCACTTCCTCTCGCCCCAAGGTCGTTCAAGGCCTTTTGGGGGGCTTTTGTTTGCTGTTTGATTGTATGGTTGTTTCTAGTTACATTTTTTTATCGCCACACGCCACTCGCCCTCGCCCTCCCCCTCTGTAAGCATGCATTGTCCGACTGCATACCCTGTAATAAATAGTTCGCACATTGCAATAGCTTAAATGATCAGCGGAATGTTGAGCCTATATAAACTGGTTAAGTATCAAGAATTAAGTACTTGTTTTCTGGGAATACTTAAAACTTGTTGGGTCAGCAGATAAAGGCAAAGCTGAAATTGAAATATGCCTACATTAAACAATTGTCTGGCACTTGGTGTAGATGGATGCTGAGCGAATGTTCGCAAATGAGATCAAGTGAGAAATACATTGTACAATGGGCGCAAGAATGCAAATATTGAACAAAAATTGACACAAAATTAATTGGCATACAACAAAAATTGAATTTAGATAGAAAATTGTACAAATAAATAAGAAAAAACATCTTTAATTTGTTAAATTGGTTTAAAAGTTAGATTAGAAAAGAGGAATAGTTTTTAAACCATTTTTCAACTTTTCTATTTGAACTTTTCCAACCAATAAATACCTTTAAAAAAAACCATTTAGTTTGGGTCCTCTTAATTTGAGGTTAGAAATGGATTTAAATTACCCAGTAATAATAACTGTGCTGAGGGTTTTACAACTTTTGCGCTTGGGAGTAACTAGCTTATATCGATGTTTGGCATAAGCAATTTATTGGGAATTACCTTTGATTTTTGCTTAACATATTACAATGTATCGATAAATCGATAATATTTTGAGAATTTATCGGTATTTGCATGGTATCTAACAGCCAAATAGAATTAATTGATATATCGACAATATATTGAGATAACATCGGTATCTGACCAGTAAAATGTAATATATCGATAAATCAGCAGTAAAAAGCCAATTAAAATCGATATTCGCTTGATATATCGTCAGGAAAAACGATATATTAACATTTTCACAATTTACACTCTCAAAAAAATGCGCTAAGAAGCGGATTTTTGACAAAATTAATAATATACACATTTTTAAAGAGCTTAAACGCATTGGATTCGTGAATATGAGAACAGGAGATTGGATTTCACTACAAGTTAAAGTGCTAAAGTTATCCGTCATATTTATCTTCATGACAACTGACCAGAACCTTGTCTTTAAGCTGATAAATCAGCCCTTATCTAGATAGATATATCTTAAGACAGATGGCTTTTTGAATGAAATATATATTTTAAAGCATATTTTAGATCTTATGAGATATCTTACCCTCACTTACAATATATTTCATAGCTCATTTTACAATATTGATCAAAATCAAACCGCGTTAATATAGTTGTTAATAATATAAGGTTTCGTTTGAAAATGTTTTTGATTATAAAGTTATCTGCATTAAACACGAGCAAGATTACTTTCAATTTACCTTTATCAATAATACAAGAAACCTACCTAACAAAGGTAATAAATTAATCCCCGAAGATTACAATTCCTTCCTGTGGCTCATATTTTATCTAATTTCAACGGAACTCAGTTCGTTTAACTAATTGGTTTTTAAGTGCAAACCGTGTTATAAATTCAATTTAATTAGTGTCAACGCAAGTACGAGTACTCACACTTTAAAAACAAATGTACTTGCGGATGTAGAAACATGATAGATTGTGCTTTTGCCTCAGGCTGACTCATTCCGAGTTTATGATAGCAACTTTAGTGCTATTGATTAGAACGGCAGACATTCACCATGGAAGTTCTTTGCAGAAAATATGAAAACCTAATGTGAATCATATTCCATGAATAATCATCAGAATTTGATTGCAGCCGCCACTGAATGAACGTTTTACCACAAGTTTATTATAAACAACAACGTTGATCTATGTACTTATCATAAACAGTGGCTAATTATATTTGTTTTTTTGTTTTTAGTTGTTTGTTTAGTGAGTCAACAATATGCAGCATTTTATAAGAACTAAACGCATTTTCATCACAGGCTTTTCAGCAGACATTCCGTAGAAGACGGTAAGATTATTAAGGCCTGTTGCCCATTTTCGATTCTGTTCAATATATTCATGCATAACTTGTTTAATAAATATAATACAAATTTTTAAAACAAATGAATTTAAAAACAAGAAAGAACGGCTATCTTCGGTGTGCCGAAGCTATACACCCTAGCAGGAATTAAATTTTATACAAAACTTAATTTTGTATGAAATTATGGGAAACTATTTGAAGTATAATAAAACACTCACTTAGTTTGGATGAAATATTTGTATAAACAAAAAGTTTGATATAGTAGTCCGATTTTTACCAAATTTAGTCAGATTGTATTGTATTGTAAATTAAGCCGACTATGGATGTCATTGCATAAAAATGTCATTCCTTCACAAGTTTGTTAATATGTATTTTCCGTTTACATTTTGTTTTCATCCCGAAAGTATGTTTATTTGTTTTTCTTTTCAAAGTGTTAAAGCTTGAATTATATTATTTACATATACATAAATAAATCCCATATATTTGTATGAATAAACTCTCTAGAAACTCGGTTTAGTTAATTTTGGTAAGGATACCTTTATAAACAAAAAAGTTTTTCATACAAAAACATAGTTGTCGACCGATCATTCCTATGGCAGCTATATATTATAGTGGTCCGATACGGCCGGTTCCGCCATATGTACTGCCTGCAGCAAAAAGAAGGGTCTGTGCCAAGTTTCATCACGATAGCTTTAAAACTGAGAGACTAGTTCGCATGAAAACAGACGGACATCGCTATATCGACTCGGCTATTCATGCTGATTCAGACTATACATACTTTGTTGGGTCGGAAACGTCTCCTTCAGTCCATTACACATTTCGAGACAAAAGTATAATACCCTCTGCTAGGATAGAAATATATATAAATAATACAAAAAATAAAATAAGAAAAAATTAAAAAAATATGTTCAATTTAAATTACTTTATATACAAATTGCCGAAAAATATAGAAGTAAAGTTTTGAGATTTGGTGGAATGAAGTATATTCTATAAGGAGAATCGCTTGTTAGTTTCTTTAACAGGTTCTTTCAACGGGAGAACTAAATCGAAATCGATTTGGAATGTAAGAGTAAACTACTTATTCTTTACCTGAGTTTGAATTCTTTCAATTTTAGCCAAATTTGTAATCTTCATTATTCTTTTTGCCCAAACTATTACAGAAGATTTTTTACAAATATTTGTTTAATGTTATATAATTGAACAATACCACGGGGCCAATTTTAATAATATATGTGCATCAAATTATTTTAATTACCATCCCAAGTAAGTTTCCTTTGGATTTCTTTGTTTACTCCGGCTGTGGCAACTTGACGGGGGGTACAACATAACATATCGATAGCAGTATATCATAATAATATGAATTCCTTGATTTTGTTTAGTTTGAAAAGCAATGTGCGCATTTCATGCGAAATTCCCCATTGTGGCATTTTCCAGGCAGCGCAAAAAATGTAAATATTGCAATTATTTATGTGAATTTCTTTTCTTTTTTTTTTGTGTTTTCACATACATTTTCCCGGTATCCGTTGAGTTGTTCAATGATTCAATCGGGCGCCGTAAATGTCAGAAATTCTTACTCTTGGCATGCGGAAACAAGTCGGGCGAACGCTTCGTATGCGCAATTTATTTGGGTCAGCATGCAAATAGATCACCCACAGAGACTAAGATAGAAACTGCTGCCTGCCTCGAGTGCTGCTGAGCTGTTGAGTTTTCAGTGAATTTTCAATTGAAATTAATGCACATTCCATGGCCGCAAATCTTCAGCCGGCTGTGCAAAGAGACTGTAAACAAATCTCTTAACAAATAGCAAATTAATATTTGTATACGACCGAAGCATAAAACAATTGCCAAAAAAAAAAAAAATAATTAAACAAGTGCACTGTCCGTACTTAATTAACAGATGTTGTCACTTGAAGCGTGAAGGTTTCTCCTCCACAAAAAAAAATAAAATAAAATGGAAAGAAAGAAAAACATTGCCAATACCGTCTCAAGTGTAACATTTGTGCTATTTTTTACGATACGCATTTTTTAATTTTCTTTTGTTAAATATTATGTACATAAAAAGCACCGTGCAAGACAAAAGAGTCAACCGTAAAATGAGTCCGGGGCTCTACCCATATCAACATTGTCTTTGACAAGTCAGTTTGTGTAAATATATACATATATATATATAATTATTAATTAGCGTCGTTGAGTCATCTGACCGATACACGTCCACAGATACTTATCAACTGCTGAAGCTAATTTTCAGCAAAAATACACCCAAATTTCGGTTGTGCGTAATGTAATTGATATCTTGTCAATGCTATGTGTCATTATTTATGTAACTGGCCCACCCAAAAGTCACGCAACCGAAAAGCTGCTCGATTACATTTTGTCTATGTATATTTATGTATATTGTTGAATTCGTAAACGAGTTGACACAACGACAATATCGATAATTTTCGATTATCTACACTATCGATGATTTTACTCTATATATCGATAGTGTCATTCACAACGTTGAATTCATAAGCAAGGTAACACAACGACAATATTGATAGTTTTAAAATCTCTGCACTATCGATGATTTTACTCTATATATCGATAGTATCATTCACAACATTTTATACGGAAAAATGTGGTTTCTTAACAAAGGACTCGAATTTACCTCTCTTTTTTTTTTAAATATTTATATGTACATCAACAAATATCTTGAAGTTTTTTAGTAATTAATTAATTCGTAAACAAGTTGACACAACAACAATATCGATCATTTTCGATTCTCTACACTATCGATGATTTTACTCTATATATCGATAGTATCATTCACAACATATTATACGGAAACATGTGGTTTCTTAACAGAGAACTTGAATTTAACTCTCTTTATTTTAAAATATTTATATGTACATCAACAAATATCTTGAAGTCTTTTAGTAATTAACATTTTCTATGGAAATATGTGACCATTATTTTGTAATAAATTTTGGGTTTGTCTTAAAAATGTTTATTTCCGCTATACAATTAATTAAATCCCAAAATTATTGTTGTTTAAGGAAATTATAAAAACGATATCGATGTTCTTCGATGTTTTCCATACAAAACATCGATTATTTACATCACTAACCTGAACGTATGCAATTTTTCGATTATTCTGACGTTAGTATCGATGTTTTCAACAATCACCAGTAAGCACTATCGATTGTTGGTGCATTGAAGTTTTACCACCTCTAATATGCACATATGGCAACGCCGCACATAACAAAGTTAAAGTCTGGCCACAATTTTCGGCCAGCGCTGCCAACTCATCTGTAAGCTGTTAACTTATTGACTTAGCGTTGCCAGACTTGTGCACAATTTATACATGACAAAATGTATCATGAAAATGAGAGTACAGAAGTTGTTAAGAGTCTAAAAATAATTAAAACAAATAAAATGGCATAAAAAGTGTTCTGTGAAACAAAAAAAAGTTTCTTATTGTTGATAAAATTGAATATAATTTATTAATTAAAAGGGAGATAACGAAAAAAGGGAAATTATGAAAAGAAAAAGTGAAATTGGTTAGACAGATTCTAATTTAAAACTTTGACTGCCCGAGTATATCAGCTTGCAAAAGTCTTTCAGACAGCGCTTATTGTTCCTGTTGCTGTTCCACATTCCCAGCTTTTCTTCACCCTACAGATTCATACAATGCTTTGTCCCTTATCAATTTTTTCTTTTTACTTGTATAACAAACAACACTCTACAGGTACACACACATATTTGTCGCAATCCTTTTCTACCAGTTCCTTTCTGTAGGCATTTAATATCCACAAGGACCAGCATTCAACAGTGGGCCAGACGAAGGGAAGAGCATCGCAATTAAATTGCAGACGTGCCAGCGCGTTTTTCAGCTACAATCGAAATGAAAATCAAAAGTAAAAAAATAGTAGAAAATAAAAAACGGTATAGCAATTTACATTTCATGTCACGTACTCGCGACAACAGTGAGACAAAAAAAAAAGACAGAGAGAACAAGTAAGAATGCTATAGTTGAGTATACCCAACTACAAAACTCCCTGTACCCAGGTCAAAAATTTCCGATCGCATCTTCGTTAACTTCACATACACGCGACAAAAATCACAAATCGACACTACACTACACAATTTGGCAATATAAGGCGACAGCTGCAAGTCGAAGTGCACTTTAAGCTGTCGAGCTATCACTGCTCATCTGATCCTTCCCCCCGCGCTGCAGTACTGAAACTTGTTTGTTGAATAACTTCCGTGTTTATAATCCGATCAAATTGAAATTTGGACAGAAGATTAAGAGTGACTAAAGTATTATACATCCCAAATCCCAACGCTATATCTTGAAAATTGTTACTGTAAAACGTTTTTATTGAATAGCGGGGAAATGGGGGGAATATCTCGGATCCAAAATAAACTTGACCTGCGCCTGCTATACACAAACCTACATTCCAAATTTGGTGTCTCTAGCTCCTATAGTTGCTGAGATCCTTGCGTTCATACATACGGACAGACGGACGGACGGACAGACGGACATGGCCAAATCGAAATCTCTTTTGATGCTGATCAAGAATATATATACTTTATAGGGTCGGAGATGTCTCCTTCTGCCTGTTACATACTTTTGCACAAATCCAATACCCCCTTTTTACCCATTTTATGGGTACAGGGAGTAAAAATGATCCGACTGCTTCCCCTTCTCGCTGTTTAAAATCACTCAGGGCACTCAAGATTTCTATATACTTATTAATTTGTTGCATGTATGCGGCGCAATGGTCAACCGGTCGCCCCAGGTCTCTCTCCCTCTCTTGGGGCGGATGTTTATGCAACTGGTAGGTGGGGGAGGGGACTGTGTCTGTGACCTTTTTGGGCGGAATCTCAGCGGAAATTACGTTGAAATTTTTGTATCACACACTTCAAGTTTATCTATTTCCACTTTTTAATTTATCGATTTTTCCACATATGGTACTCCATTCGTGTTCATTTTCCAGTAAAGCGTATGTGTTTTTTCACTCTAGCCGTGTGGGCGTTTTTATCTAACAATGAAAAGTTTTCAACTACCAGTCAATTAAAGCACAGTTAGCCAGAATCGGAGCCCCGACTTGGTCACGCAATGTGCATTCTATATATAGTCCAGGACAACCATCAATTATAGAAGCCGTAGTTGGGGGGACAACACTATCGTCATTGCCGTTAATAATACAGAGTGCACTTCCATTGGCAATTTTTCCCTTCCTTAGACTGTATTGCAATGAGAATGGGCACCCCAAGCAATATAGTATACTATTATTATATTATACGAGTATTCCAACTAATGAGTCATATAGAGTTCTCGAAAATATTCAATATTCAAGACCAGAGGGGATATTACGTCGGATATTAGGTATAGTCAAGTGGTTCCGCAATATGTAAAGGTTTTACCTTTTCAGTCCATCGCATCGCAATCCATCGATTGTTTAAAGGGGAATTCCCGTCCCAATCCTTTATTCATTACATTCCTCACCTAAATTATTTCAATTTACTTGATAAACCCGCTTAATTATTACTATTGAGTAATTCTCCAGATAAGCAAAGCCGCAAATAAATAAGAACTTTTAAAAAGAAACCAAAACATAAACCACATATTACTTTCTTATATAATACTTATCGTTGCTAGTTTCTTAAGTTATTACGAACATCTGATTTGATTTATTATATTTCAGGTAATTATATACATAGGTACTCGTATAGTTGAATATGTTTTTAAAGATATAAGATATTGGAAAGCTTTCTGAATATACCAATTAGACAGTTGATTTTAATAAGGTTGTTTTTCGAAATATTTCCCAAAATTGAAAAGATCCATAATTTCATAATTTTCTTGAGCTGACAGCTATTTTTATAATATAGAAGCTATAATACAGATATATGATATAGAACCCAAAGTATCTGTTCGAGCGGCATTTGGTCCGTACTATTTATGCAAATCCATATGGTGCTTAATGATCATTAGCAACTAAAACCCCTGTAATAACAACTCAACTCTACTCGTATTGATAATGGTGCTCGTTTCAGTCAAAGCGCGGAAATTGCAAAAGATATAAATTATTGATAGCCAGAGCCGACGTACTAAACATTTTGTTTACATTAAATGGATGTGTGCCGCCGCAGTGTGAATACAGGAATGAACTTTAGATTGCATACGCTACACATTCTCGGCTTTGTTTACTTTACGGGCTGATAAGTTAGACGTGGCCTTTAGTTGGACTCCCCCACCACCATTGGCGATCCACCCGACTGATAAGCGGTACGGGCATTTGCTTATGTGGGCTTTTAATATAGTCGCAAATGCCATAATGAAAGTGTACAAATGGGCTTTGGGGCTTGTCAGGTTATCAGTTGTGTTGCGTACTATAATAAATTGAGGGTGCTAAATGATTGATTCTGCTTTGTTGTCCCCTTGGCAATGGGTTTCAAGTTCAACGCAGGGTTAGATACATTTTACTAGCAAATTATTATCATAAAATATGAAATTCTACCTTTGTTTGATGAAATACGTATTACTTTATTGTGGAAAACTTTGGCAATAATCTGAGATCGTTCACAGTCTTTCAATATTTTTCTGAACAAGATCAGTCAATCAGATATGGAAAGAGCTTCAAATAAGAGTTCCATCCATTTTTTACACTTTCCACCCAGAGAGGGTGGATAATCAGTAAACATTGAAAATCTATCAAAAATTTAAAATTGAAATAATAAAAATAGATTAGTTTGAAACCAATCTGTAGAAAAACAAATACAAATCATGTAACATATTTCTTTTCATTATCCACCCCTGAGCTTTAAGGATGAGTTTTACGTTTACGGTTTCCAAATCCAAATATTGGAAGTTATTCCAATCAGCAAGGAAGAACTTTTTAATCATGTAGTTCTGGAGAAAAACAATGATAAGTGTAAGCACAAGATTCCACCCCTGTGGGTGGAGTTTACCAAAATCCAGTGCTTATTTACAATACAGATCTTTACAGTTTTCACTGTGTGTTCCTTCAGTCAGGATCGATATTATTAATCAATAAGCACTTATGTATATAGAAATAATCTGAATAGTATGATATCAAAGGAACAGTTCCCATGCCTTCTCATTTATAGACTTTGTCTTATCAGCTTCTGGTTTTCAGTTGCTCAATGACATTCTGACGATGGCCATTTGCATTTTGACTGCCTTTTGGCCATTGTTTAGTTGTTTGTTCTTTGTTGTTGTATTTTATGTTCACTAACGAGCAAAAATTTGTGTGGAGGCCATAAGAAAACATCCATTAGAACTATACATATTTATTATGTCATTAATCAGGCGCACAATAGTTAAAGAGACAGAGAGAGAGATCCTAAGTGTTTAGTTCTCATGGCCAGTATACTATATGCATTTAAGTATTTGCTATCCTGTGGCATTGAGCTATTTTTAATGAGTTTGCTTGTGCTTTTAATATAATTTGATTCTGCTTACATTATTGACACATATTCTGGTTTATTATGTTTACTTAGCTACTCATTTGCTCACTGGTTTATTGACCAGGGTCAACGGATGCCAGCTGTCTGTCAGTCAGTCTGTCTATCTGTCCAACTTTACAGGGGAGGCAGGCTGGGCATTGCGTCAGCGTCAACGTTGCGTATAAGTAATAATTATGCGCACCACATTTTTTTAATGGCTTTTAGCTACTTAACACATTTAGTCATGTTTTTATTTTAAAAACAATGCATTACATTTATAATTGTGTGTTCACTTTACTCACTTCGGATGGCCTTTTCAATTGCATCAATTACTTTACTACCTTAGTTTTATTTGTGTACTGCAGATTTTTTATCTTGGCCCAATGCCAGCTCGCAAATGGTCTGTGTCACTGTGCCAAGCGAGCGTTCCATAACAAGAACATAATATTATGGTAACATTTGTCTAGAATTATGCACCGTCTTTGTTAATACCCTATAGCAATTTTGGAATACAGAAAAACTATATTATTTCTACTTATTTGATCATTGTATTCCTTTCAAAATATTATACTCAATGGCTTTTACTGAGGTTTTAAATACTAAAGATGTTTTTGGGAATGAATGAATGTTTATAGAACCTAAATACAAACCATTTATATGAAATACTCGTCTATTTAGCACCGTCTCTGATAATACCCTATAGAAATTATGGAATACAGAAAAACTATAATATTTCTACTTATTTTATCTATTTTGATTGTATTCCTTTCAAAATATTATACTCAATTGCTTTTGCTGAGGTTTAAAATACTGAAGATGTTTTTGGGGATGAAATCGAATGTTTTTAGAACCTAAATACAAACCATTATCTGAAATACCTGCACCGTCTCTGATAATACCCTATAGAAATTATGGAATACAGAAAAAACGATAATATTTCTACTTATTTGAGCATTGTATATACCTTTAAAAATATTATACTCAATTGTTTTTGCTGAGGTTTTAAATACTAAAGATGTTTTTGGGAATGAAATCTAATGTTTTTCGAACCTAAATACAAACCATTTATCATGAAATACTTGGCTAATTAGCTGTGTTTATAAAGAGTGTATTTTATTTTTCTTTCAAAATATCGGGTTTTTCCTTTATAGTGGTTTTTCCACTTACTATAAAAATCGAAACCCGTGCGCTTTTCATTACAAACGTAAAACCCAAACTAAATTACAAATTATGCACTGGCATGACAATGTTCATTTAGATTGGATCGAATCGATTTTTCTTTTGCCCATGGCATTTTACTAAGTACTTATATGTCTGACAACATCACATATAGTACTACTACTATATACGGGGCTGTTGCAACTAAATTCATTGGTTGCAGCTGAATCTGCAATTCAATGCCGTCGGTTTGGGCCACGTTTAGTAAATGACGTGTACGGTTTTGGGGTATTTGGAACCACGTCATAAATATATTTTACAATGGCGTAAATTATATTCCTGACGCTGACGATGACGCTGTCAGCTGTCTGACAATCTCTGTCTCTATTGTTTATCTAGCTGTCTGTCTATCTGTCTGTCTATCTGTCTGGCAATCTGCGGTTTAGGCGCACATCTATCAGATAGCTTGTTGCGAATCGTTAAACTACAGTAATTTTCACATAAACAACTGCGCGATTTCTCGCCGCATTTATATCTATTTATTTTGATTAGTGTACCATAAAAATAAACACTTATTGAATATTGTTTAGTGTAGTTTAGCAAGCGTCTGATGTATTCACTAAGCAATGAATGGCAACTCAACATTTCGAATGCACTTACATATATATTTTCTTAAAAAACAATATGTACTTACTTACTTATTAATTGAAAATAATCTGATCATAACAATGAAAAAAATGTTTTTAAAAGCAAAGTAATCAAACTTGGTGTCGTTGTTAACTGTGTACTTCAAAAAAGTGCTTTACATGCGATAACTTTTATCTCATGCGATCTTTCAGTTGAAAGCTATTATTAAACATATTTTATTGTAAACTAATTTAGATCACATTTTAACAAGTTTAACTAGACACAATTATTGTAAAACACCATTCACAAAAATCTGTAGTTATAACAAAGAGTGAAATAAATTGAATTGAATTGAACTAGACACAATGAATCATGTTTATGGTTTAGCTTAATTCCAATCTGTAATCTATTTTTTTATTTTTATTTTTTTTAATTTTCCATATTTGTTTATTAAACTTGTGTACTACTACCATTTTGGCAGCTTAAACTAGTTGTACATTGTAATCTATGAAAAAACCAATAAGTTATTTATACTACAACATAATTCTACGACTCCTAACTCAGCTATCGATCGAAAATTGAGTTTTTGTATGAACAATTTTCCTGCAGAGATATAGATCACTCAACTGAAATGAATCATATGCTGAAAAGTGAAAATAGAATGACACAATTTTATTTTTATTGGTATAGGTTTAATTAAATTACACTTCGGACATATGTATGGCCACAAGGAAAAAGTCTGAGGAAGTGTATCCTGTGGTTCCACATTTCCACCATTTTTTAAATCATTTAAGATCGTATCTCGCAAATTGTGCGCAAAAAGTCACCTGCTTAAAAAAGATACCCAATATCTTCGGCCGAAAATATATTTTCTTCCTTGTTTTTTCACAAAATTTCATCTTAAGATCCCGTATGTTCTACAATTTCATAGTCATCCAAATGTACACACAAATTTGTGATCTACTTTTAGCGTTATAAGTCGAATTTATGAAATGTTATTATCATTTTATTAAATAGTTTTCCTAAATGATGTACTGGTAATCCGATCTGTCCGAAACTGTACCATCTATCTCTGTTCCATCTGTACTAACAGCTTAGCTTATTGCCCGAGCAAGAATAACCATTCCCCGTAAAAGCCTCCCTGAAAGCGTCACACATTTTCAACAAGATGAATTGGGTTCATTTCCCAACTCATTTTCATATAGTACATATGAACTGTTAAGTAGTTCCGCTCCCGTTGATGTCATCGCGTCCATTTTCATTTCTTCTCCAGAAATTGTCAGCTTTGCTGCCGCGTTTATCGCAAATGCGCCGCGGCTGACATTTGACAGTGAAACACTTTCGTTTTGTTGTTGTTGTTGTTGCTGTGCTGCCAGCCTGTCAGCGTTGCCTGCGTCAGCGCTAGCGCCAGCGTCGCGGCACGCGTCGCAGTCTCAGCCGGCGTCGACGGCGGCACGATAAGTTGAAATTGTTGTTTCAATGTATGCTATTTATGCCCCGGGGGCGGCAAAAACGGAACCTCATTTATAACATTTTTGATAAGAACGGAAAGGCGCTTAGTTTCGTTTTACTGTTGGACGGGACAACACATAAGTATTTATTCAATAATAATACTTGAACCTAACGAAATCGGGTAACAAATTTGAACAACTCGAATGGTTATTGCTCTTGAGAGCGCAAGTGTTGTAAATGATAATATAGATATGCTTGAAATATCTGGGTTTATGTATAAATTCTGTTTATGCAGACCTGTTCTGGCTTTCACATGCGATATTGAAACCTTTTCCCTTTACCAATTCCCAACAAATCATGCGGAAACGAATTGTTTGCTGTTCTGAATTCCGAAAACCTACCGAATATTCGTATTTACTTTTAGCCAGAGATATCAAAATTAGTGGAACATAAATTAAACAAGTGAATTGTGTGGTGATTTCATTCGTAAACGCATCACAAAATGTTTTGGAACGAAAAGTACACGGAAATGAGAACGGCCCTGAAAATGTCGTATTGTGTTAATTGTGATATGTGTTTTATATATTTACTTGAAAACTCAACTTTTGGATTAAATTGTATAAAATATAATTGTGCATAAAATTGTTCAATAAGTAAAACCTGTGAAAGCACGCAATATTGTAGTTCCTTTTAAAAATATAAAAAAAAATTACTATATTTATCGATTTTAGTGAAAACGATTCACAAAATAAGTTTTTTTTTGACTAACAGTATTTTTCAATCTTTTTAAAAATAATTCCAATAGATTTTCAAGACGTCTTTTGAATCCAGCGAGCGGTTTTACATAAGAAATGACACTGAATAATTCGGAATACAATTAGTTGATTTTAATTATTAAAAATATTGAACCTCTGTCCATCTATCTGTATAAGCGGGTTACCATATGGTCACCCTAAAAGTGCAGTGGTGGCAATCTGCTCATAGCTCTGTTAATTTAGGAAAGTGCACAAGAAATACCAAAAGACGTTCCTCACAGAAATTGAGGAGAACTATATATAAAAAGAACAAATCTTCAGTTAACCAAACATGGTTTTTTCTTGAAGAAAACATTTGCAATTAAAAGTGGCCTTGGTTCAACTCGGTTTGTGAAAACACAAGAGCTACACACACAAAATATCATGGAAAATAGCCCAAGTTGTTCTTAAATTTGTGAAATTACCAAGTTATATACTTTAAAACGTGCATACCTCTATTTATGTACAGTTGAAGAACTTCCTTTCTACGTGTAGAGTTTTACTTCCCTTTCAAAAAGTAGAGAATTACTTTCGTTCCTTTGAATTCACAGTTGCTGCCATTTCAAATAGTTAACAACTAGCTTAAAATATTGTAACCCCCATAGCAATATAAGTTACATGCTCAGTTTACGTGCTTTTAAGTCGAAATTACTCGTTTATGACACACACAACAGTGCCATGTGGTGCATTTGCCCTCCTCCCAGGAGCTGCGCATTTTTCATGATTTCACTGGGCTCCTTGGGGCATTTGTTGCGCAATTTTTGCAGCCACTTCAGTTTGAGCTTTCCCCAAAGTAGGTCAGGGCATGGCAACTAACTCACTGACATTTTAGTGTTGCAAGACTTTTCGGAGTGATGACTGTAACTCACAAGGATTTCACTACATGTCCTGCAGCACTCATATAAGTTGACATAATTATTCACACTCCCACGTAGAGAGACAGTTGGCCCAGGTTCAGTACCATTCGTTAGACAAAATCTCATTAACACTTCAGCCGCACGGCTGGGAATGTGGGCGACACTCACTCAAAGGACCAAAGGAGCTGAAATCAAGTTTTCTTAATGACGAAAGGATACACACGGTGTGTTAATGTGTTTATGCTACCCTTGCCTTACAATATCATTTCATGGAATGAGGTCGAATATGTTGTGACACACAATTTCATAAATACAGAACCTACAAATGAAAGCTGTACAGCGTTATTTCATGAATAGACGCAGCAAACTTAATGAGGAAATTGGGAACAGGGACTCCATATTTAAGGAAATTTCGAAAGTTTTAATGAACAATTTTCGAGTATTCTAATTTTTGCTCTAAAAACCAAGTTAAGTCTATATTGCACGCTCGAAAAAGGTTTTAAGAGATGAAATTTGGTACAGATTATACCAGAGTATAAATATACCCATTACATAAGACAGCAAAAGTAATTTCATGAAATTGGATCGGAATTGCCTAATCAATAAATTCGAATAAGTAATTCAAGAACCGTTTATGGGGAGACGCAGCCAACTTAACTGCATACTTTTATCTATATTTTTCAATGTGTGGCAACTATCTGTAGATTCTTTCGCAAACATTGCATAAACAGGAACATATTTGAATTCTGTAGTAAAAGATCTTTGTATTCTATAGCAGTACTAGAAACATTTCTGAGATTGCAAACTGCAGAAATCATGAATAGCACTGCATAAACGCAGCCTTTGTGCGAGTGTGTGTCTACTAACTGTGTAAGGACAACCATAATGCTATAAATTGGCAATTAAGACGCTGTAGGAGATGCCACCGCTGAGGGTCAACATTCAAGGCATCCTGGCAAGAATATGGTTAGGTGTGTCGTTCTTAATTGCAACGTATAAAGTACCCGCGTACAGTGGGCGTTATAAGTTAAGCATCTACTTGTGTGTGGTGTCAACTTGTGAGAAAGTTAGCCACTTAACTTAAAGGTTACAAGTGCAGCTGGCAAAAGGTCGGCAAACGTAAATCAGCTGTTTGGCATACAAAGCAAAGTAATGTTTAAATAGAGGCAACAAAATTTCCAATGTTTTTGCCCTGCCTCCCATTCAAAGTCGAATCCATTAACGCTTCGCTCTGTCAAGGTCAATGTCTCTCTATGTAGCTGTCTTGGTGACTCAGCGTCTCTAAGTTGTCTCTTTTGTGTCTCGCCTCTCTCTGGGATCTCAGCGCACAAAAGAGAAATCACTCAAGCATCCAGTTTTTCAATCAAGACACGTTATGGCCTCTTCTGAACTTTCAGTTCGTGTCGTTGTTGCCAGACCTTAAGCACTTGTAAGCCGAGTCAAATGATTTGCACGTTGAAGGGACAAGCGAAGCGATTACTGCCAACTGTACAATGTACTATTTTAAGGCTTTGTATTAGCTTTAAATACTTATATTCATTACTTTTTAAAAAGTGGCAAAACTTATAATATAGTTAGTTCAATATGTAATAAATAAATTATATAAAAACTAGTTCATTTAAACTGTGGGTTAGTTTAAAAAGACGTCAACTTAGGGGGAAAAATATAAAATTCATCCTTCTGTTTTAGTTACCCATAGAAAGATTATGTATCTACTTAAAAAGCAAATCCTGACAAGCCTGAAATCAGTATTTTATGCCACATAAAATGGTTTCTTAACTGTTCATAAAAGAAAACTTCATTCGTGCTTCATTTCTTATTTTGTTATAAGCACGATATCTATAAATACTTTAAAATACTTGAACGTCCGCAAGGAAGTACAGTCAAACAGTTTTTAATGATAAAATAACTACATATAGTATATATATATATATAATATAAAGTAGTATAAATATATTTGGTACTTTTATTATGTTATGTGACCTTCTCTGTTAAGACTGCAAAATTTGCTGAAATGATGAAAATTTCCGTTCTTTTTGTAACATCCGCAACGATCGACAGTCAAAAAGTTTTTAATGATAAAATAACTACATAAATGTAGTATATAGTATAATATAAAGTAGTATAAATATATTTGGTACTTTCGAAACCTGTTTTAAAATCCCCAATCACTTAACTTTAACTTTCATTATGTTATGTGAGCTGCACTGTTAAGACTGCAAAATTTGCTGAAATGATGAAAATTTCCATTCTTTTTGTAACGTCCGCAACGATCGACAGTCAAAAAGATTTTAATGATAAAATAACTAAAAAAGAAAAAAAAAAAAAAAATATTTGGTACTTTCGAAACCTGTTTTAAAATCCCCAAACATTTATCTTTCATTATGTTATGTGACCTGCACTGTTAACACTGCAAAATTTGCTGAAAATGAACAACACTTTCGTTCTTTTTGTAACGTCCGCAACGACACTTTGTGCCTTATTATATTTTTGCTAAAAGGACTTAAAAGAAACCTATTTTAAAGCCATTTAATGGTATTCTCTGAGAACTTCTGATTACTGCAGTTACTAATAAGTTAAAAAGAGTTTTCAACTGGTAAACATAACATGCGTAGAAACGTAACGTCCGTAACGCAAGAAAAGACTCATATTTAAAAGTATTTATGGCATTTTTTATTCAACTTTTAGTCTGCATTCCCTTTATGCACTGCATCTCATCTTACACTCCATTTTGTTGCCAATTTACAATGATGTTTGCTCTGTACAAACGAAACATCTTATCTGTGGGCTTCCGTGCTTATCTTTATGACCAAATCGCTCACTCAACCGACAATTTAGACGACCTCGACAGAGCCCTGGCATATGTTAGCATATGCCCTCCAAAGAATGGACGGTATGTGTTTTGTTTTACACATCATTAGCACTTAAATAATTTGAAGGGGGGCTAACTGAAAGGGGAAAGAACTGAAATCAACATATCAGCAGCAAACCATAAAGCGAGAAGCCAAGCGAATGCAAACCATTTGAACATGTGTGCAACAGCTGCAGCTATCGAATGGGTGGATAACAGCGGGACTACAAACGATGAGCTCTCAAAGCACTTGTCACGTGAGTTGATCGATAAGTTGTGGTTATCTAAAGCATTGCCGATATTATGGTAAATAGTTGGCAAGGCTGCAAACCGATTGGGAGCTGTACTGAATATAGATACTTTCCGAATCAATTGTCTAAAAATTAGCGAAGCATTCTTTAAAACCAGTTTACATTACATTTGGTTTGATTTTTTAATTAAATGCTTAAACCAAAGCGTGTTTTCACGATTATCTACAATATTCATAGTTTCCAGGCATGATAATTACGTTTTTCTGTTGGTTTTTCTTCAAAAAACCTCTTAGTTTTGAAACTGTGATATTTTTTTTTGTAAATTATTAAAAAATTTACATTGCCTTTTATATTGTTCAGCTGCACCCGGAAAACATTTGTTCTGTCTTGTAATAAACTTAACAGACACCCCTCGTTAATGCACATGAGCATCATGTGGGAAAACCAGCTCATTTGTCACTTTGTCGCTGCTTTTATCGAACCATCTAATCTTGAAAAGAGGAAGATTCGTTCGTATCTGTGCGAGATGCGTGATGAAAGCTACTTTTGGGGCATTTGAATATGAAAACAGTTCAATGAGCTGATTTGCACATGAAAAAGATCTTTACCATAAGAGCTTAGCACTGTTTGGGTTTTAAAAATGTGACACGACGCCACCCACTTGGCGTCAAAAGTACAAGACTAAAAAAAGCAAAAGAAAATCAGAGGAAAACCCAATAGTGAGATGAGGAATGCAAAGAACCGCCAGAGACGGATGAAAAAGTCAAACCCACCCAGTTGTCACTTCTGCGCGGAAAATTGTCTAGTCATTGTAATATAATATGCAAAATCATTGAACAAATTGCACAATTATACTTATGTTGTATTGAAAGTCATAGTTCAATGTGAGAAATTGCATTTGACAGACGACGATATCGCAAATGTTGCAGACTGTGAACAATGTATCGACATTTTGTATCACAAAGTAATATTAAAGTCATTTTAAATATGTCTAATGTATTACAATACAAATTTTTATTTAGAAATTCAAAAGAAATGTACACAATTTATGTGCTGTAAAAGGCAATGGTTCTGCATTTCATTCGTAATCCACAAAGTTCCCTATATTAAGAATCAAGCCCCTATAGAACTCAACAATTTAGTAACTTGTAAGATCCAAGTACTGCCATTCAGTAAAACTTTTGATGAGTGTTCAATTTTAATATCCTTCCTGTTCATAGTCCCCAAATGGTTTTAAAAGTTTTAGATAATGACTATCAATGAGTATTGATAGTCACAAAAGAGTATCGATTCTAGCAATGATAGTATTTTGGATAGTTCCACACTCTATTATACTATAAGAGTACTTACCTTAACAAGTATTTTATCACTATAAACTTTTCTGTTCATATTTTTTCAATATAATATAGAAAATCTAATATATCAGGAAAGATATATTGTGTAATGATACGTAGAGCTTGTACTACACTGGAAATATTATATAGTTCGATAGATTGATTTTAAAAATAGGTTCATTTCGATGTATTGATTACAATCGGACTTCAGATACCATGGTTAGACAAGTTATCGGGAATAGAAAAAACACTATATCTTATTACAATATTCTCGACTTCATAATGTTCATATCTCTTTTTCTTTTCGGACGTTCTCCCTACACTCTCCATTTTTTTTATGTTTTATTATTTTTTGTAATTGAAATATCAGTTTGATTAGAATACTATTACCTATTAAGGCAACTTAAGCTAGTGTGAAATTAAAGGAATGAAACTATGTCTAGAAGATCTAAAATATTATATACAGCTATTTACATTATTATTTACATTATGCAAAGGACTTTGGGGTAATAATTAGGAATTAAGAGTTATTAATATAAAGAAAAATAGTATAAGATAGAAAGATATAAATGTTAGGTCAAGACAAGTTATCGGAGAGAGAAAATGCAATATGTCTTACTATAAATAGTTATTACTATATTCTCTACTTTATAATGTTCATATCTCCCTGCACTCTCCATAAATTTTACTTTTTCTCGCTCTCCCTCATAATTTTTTGCAATTTTCCGCACGTGAGATTCAAACGCGGAACCAATTAGTGTTAGTGCAGTGCGACACGTCGACTCTCTGTGATTTTGAGAATCGCCATTTCTCCCATCCCTTGGCTGACTCGTTACGACAAGTTTGCACCCGCGGCCCGTTCACAGTCCGCCTGTCATCAGCTGGCGCCAGTTGATGCCTGTGTTTGTTTGTGCTACTTGTTGGCCAAGATTCGCGATGCGGCCAAGACGGCCTAGTGCAGAAGCATACGGGCTACAGGCAAATAAGTAGCCACACCCAAGATATGTATTAAATATAAATATTTGCTATTGTGTGTTGTTGTGGCCACATGCTTAGCAATGAATTTTGATTTCCCACGCCCCTTTCCTCTCTCTGCACTCTTTCGCTCTCTACTGCTGCGTCATTGTTAATAAATAAACTATGATGCGACAAGGTAAAGGTCAAGTTGACCTAATCAACCGCAACTTTTGTGAATGCTCGTTAATTGACTTTTATCGAACTGATTGGAATGGAAAAAACAATTCACCAGTGGCTTTAAAAGGAAACGCAATAGCCGAGCATTTTTATCAAGCAGTGATGAGAAATCTTCAAGGAGAGCCATAAGCTCTCAAGCAGGCTCATTAGAAATCCATCAAGCCAAGGGCGCAAAACATGTACCCTCATAATTTACCAACTATCCTTTGGTCCACATTTTCACTCAAAAGGATAAGCAAGCAAGCACAACAACAATGTGCAAGCCTTGCGGTCTTTGGATGTACATTGTACAACCAAAAGGCACACCCTGAAACGAAAGTGAATATTTCAAGAGGCTGCTCAACTATGCAATACTGTTTAGTTCAGACTGAAAAGAAAACTTGTGAATATTGCTTTATATTATTCTACATACAATTTTTGGGCACATTTCAATATTTGCAACTCAACTTTGGCATTATAATCAACAATGAGAAGAGAACCAACCGAAGAAAACCATAAAGAATACATAATAGCAGTCATGAGCATCATCATCATTCATTTTTCTGACTTAGTCGCTGTAACAGAGACAAATATCGTATCAAACTGTTACTGAATATCGAAGGTAACAGTTCAGCGGTTACAGTCCAGATACAGACCGATAACAGTCAAAGTCCTTATATTAACAGTCACAGTCTTGATGTTAACAGTCAAAGTCCTTATATTAACAGTCACAGTCTTGATATTAACAGTCACAGTCCTGATGTTAACAGTCACAGTCTTGATATTAACAGTCACATTCCTGATATTAACAGTCACAGTCCTGATATTAACAGTTACAGTCCTGATATTAACAGTGACAGTCCTAATGTTAACAGTCACAGTCCTGATATTAACAGTCAAAGTCCTTATATTAACAGTCACAGTCCTGATGTTAACAGTCACAGTCCTGATATTAACAGTCACAGACCTGATATTAACAGTCACAGTCCTGATATTAACAGTAACATTCCTAATGTTAACAGTCCCAGTCCTGATATTAACAGTAACAGTCCTTATATTTACAGTCACAGTACTCATATTAACAGTCATAGTCCTGATGTTAACAGTCACAGTTGCCAGTAGCAGCTGTTAATATTGATATTCACATTAACAGTGCAATGTAAATTTTAACATTGAGTATTTCCAAATATTTAGCTTAAGTTTTGGTATGTTACGCAAATATTCAACTTGATTATAAAAGACAAAAGCTTACAGCGTATTTTCTTATAAACATACTTATGTAACATTCCCAAGTATCCTTTAAATAACAGGGTATAGTCAACATAACTTTTTGGCAGTAAAGTAGTCAGTCAGTTAGTGGAACAGCAGTCCACTTTTCGTCGGTTTCCGTGTCAGTGGGCAATGTGAAATTTCCCTTTTTGGGGTTTATTTTAAAGACATTGTTGGTTTATTTTTTGGGGTGCGGTTACATACTACATGTGCGTGGCATCAACCAAACCTCAAACCCACAATACAAACGGTGCAAGCGGTGATTTGTGGTGCAATTTCATCGAAGCGGAGGGCGTGTGTGAGGCCCCGCCCCGAATCCACATGTCCTGCGGCTGTAAGTGGGTTAATGGTTTCCGTTATGATTGGTTTTCTGCAATGTTTACCCTGTTGATTGGCATGGCTAATGGATATAATGGGTTTAATTGCCGTGCTACGGATTTATTTGAATATGAAAGTAGTGAGGATATGGCGAGGTCTTAAAGGCTCCGATTTTTAATATTAGCGGGATACGAAAAGGGTTTTGAAACTAAGGAGAACATTTTTTATAGCGATACTATGTTTACTTATTGGTTGATTGCAAGATATTCAAGTATTCTTTCGAGTTATAGACTGGAAATCCTGATTTTCATATTATATTATTCAAAAAAATTAAGGTTAAATTTAAACAGTGATTTTTTCCTATCCTAAATGCTAATTTCTTTGCAAATATGTTGTTTTATATTCATTGAAACTTCTATTCTTTAAATTGAACATGTTTCCTGAAGTTTTATATATTTTAAACAAGCTTCATGAGAAAGTAGATTAAATAGTTGATTATTGTACTACAATACATTTAATCCCAGATATACTACACTATAATTTAAAAGAGTTATTTAAAATGTTTTCTTTGTTTAATTTCAAACTCCATAAAATTTTAATTCGTTGCATATAAAAGCGGAATAGAGTGCATTAAAAGATAAGCTCTTTATATTGTAACAAATCTTCTCAAACAATTCAAATGATAAAGCTTTTCGTATAATTTTGACGTACTGATCGTGATATTTAATGGTTTCTAAGAGCATTGTTTTATGCGCTACTTTGTGGAAGATTGAGTGCCTGTTAAATGGCACGCATTTTAATTAAGAATATAGTCTCGATTCTGGGAACAGATCTCATCCAAAGAGATATTAGTCAGCAATCTAAAAATTCGCGAATGCGCCACATCAACAAAGACTCTAGAGGGGCCAGCCCAAAAGCCCCAAAGATATTATCGTAGGCGTCTAGAAAATGCTGTTCGTGTTTGTATTTTGTTGTTGTTGTTGTTATGAACAAACAAAAACGACAACAACAACTGTGACGCTGACAAATAATGCGTCACAAACTTGCCAAATATTAGCAACAATAAAAGAGAAAAAAAAAAGAAAACTTGGCTCAGTCGTAGGTAAAATTGTTTACTTTCAGCACGCACCCCAAGGCAATCCTTCGGCGTCTTGCGTGTTGTCCTTTTAATTATTTAAGTGCTACTGGTTAATTTATACAATAAATTCCGTGCACCATATAGCGACGGTATGATTGACGCCTATGGCGCTGCGATAAGGCGCCTACAAATCCCAACACAGCCACGTCAATCACCTATAAAAATAACAAGAACAGATATCTTTTGAAGTGCTGAGGACTTAATGCCCTAGCACATATAATAATACCCTAGCTCGCAGCACAGCTATGCGAGTTTGTAATCCGATTTAAGCTCAAATTCTGACAACCACTTACCTCATAAGCAGTCTTATTATTAATACAAAGGCACAGCACTCGAAGGATTGTTCCTATGGTTCCTAAAAATAATAAAGTCTAATCTCGACAGAGTGAACCTATTTCCAGCACTCTACAGATTGCCAAAGAAACTCAGTTTCTTTTAAAAGGTCTTACATAATTATGTTGAAAAGATGTTGTATAAAAATAACGCAATATTAGTTCATCTCTTAAAAGTTATTCCTACATAACGATGTTTTGACTCTATCGAGCGTGCACTGTACTTATATTTGGTTTTAAATACCCTTTTTACTCCCAAAAAGGGGTATTACATCTGTGCAAATGTATTTAACAGACAGAAGGAGACATCTGCAACCCTATAAAGTATATATATTGATCAGTATCAAAAGAAAATTTGCTTCGTCCGGATGAACGCGTCGATCTCAGCAACTATAAGAGCTAAAATCACCACTTTTTAAGTGTAGGTTTCTGTATACCATGCACAGGTCAAGTGTATGTTACTGACTCCGAAATATTCCCCCCTCCACACCCCCGCAATTCGATAAAAACGTTTTATAGCAACATTTTTAAAGATACAGTTTTGGGGTTTGACATGTATAATACTTTGGTCACTCTTAATCTACTGCCCAAATTTCACTTCGATCGGATAACAAACACGGAAGTTATTCAACAAACAAGATTCAGTACTGCAGGGCGGGGGAAATAAAAAGCGCAGCGACCACTTAAAATGCCTCGCTAGCACAGTTGCTTGTATGTGTGCGAAGATATTGTTGGAAATTGTAGACCTGGGTACTTACTTACTTGTTAACCATAGATAGAGTATACATAGACTGCGATTACTTCTGGAGCATTTATGGCTACTATCTAACAATAGAAACCCTTATTATTATTCGAAACAATAACAGTAAGAGATTATAACGAACTGCTCTTTGGAAACTGACACAATTGAAACCAAGTATAAATGGGAACAATCTCATTTTTATATTCCAATATTATATATACGTCGATATTCAGTTGCTGTGCATAGCTCATTCATTTGAAATGCAAATTGAATTAAATGCTGTCAATTTGACTGCTTTTTAAGATATATTCTACATTGGATGGATGTCGACAATTTTCACTTTGCATTGAAGAATCTTCGTCGGAGATTGCAATTGGCAGCCAGAGCTGAATTGAACTTAATGCTTTCCATGCTAATTTTATGCTTTGACAGACTGTGACTGTGAATTTGACAGGCTCTTACGATATATTATTCATTAGATTTAGCAGATATTATTGCATTTGCACTGTCTGTTCATGGGGATTGCAATTGGTTTCCAGAGATGAATTGAATTTAATTATTTTCATGATTTGACAAAACCGAAAAAACTATATAGTTACTGAGTTTCAGTTCATATCACACACATCTCTTAACGATGTATTATCTATATTGAAGTCACACACGTTTCCAATTAGCTTGTAAGTTCCACAATTTACTTAAAGACTCTACTTCATAACGTTTTGCATTTGCAGGTGGACACGTGGAAAGACTTTAAGGCCACAGACATTCACAAACCCCAAACATGGCAGTCAAATAACACAAAACAGATAGCTGATAACAAAGCCAACATAAAATAGAGGCACACAAACAAATAATACAGGCGAACAGGATAAAGCAAAGCCAACTACAACTGTAGCTCAGATTTCAGAGCAGGAGCAGCTGAAGCAAAGCAAGCATCAAGTTAAGAAGCTAATAACGTGGTCAAGGCGGTGCCTGGTGACCGCCTAAAAGCAGGCAACATTTAAGTTTCCCCGTGGCACTGTGGAAAAGCCGCAAAGCAACGGATTGTTGGAAAGAAATTGATGACACTACTTGGGCCTAGCGCCCCTGGCATGGCCTTTATGATGAAAAAGAAAAAGTACAAGTTCAATGTTGAGGTACAGCTGCAGGATTTGGTCGAGGTGGCCCTGGTCAATGAGGTGCTCTTCGCCAAGATACGACTACTCGACGGTGGCTCCTTTCAGGTGTACAGCAGTCGGTGAGTATTCATATTGTTTTTCCATTTTAAATCATCTTCTTAATCATCATCTTCAATTGTTTCATACAGCGAGGAGGTACGCAATCATCGTGTGGAGTGGAACCGCAGCTTTGAGTTCCCATGCAAGATGAGCGCCAATGCATCCACCGGCGTGCTGGATCCCTGCCATTTGCGCATCTCAATACGCAAGGAGATGAAGGGCGGTCGCAGCTATTACAAGCTCGGCTTCATCGATCTTAATCTTGCCGAATTTGCCGGCGCCGGCCTAACCTCGCGTCGCTTCCTTCTCGAGGGTTACGATTCGCGCCATCGCCTGGACAACTCCATGCTGAGGGTCAGCATCAAAATGCATATGCTGAGCGGTGATATACTCTTCAAGGCGTGAGTAACCAACCCTATAAGATATATTATTCTATTGGTGATGAATTAAGCTTTAAAGGATTACCCCTTAGTAATAATAACCCTTGGGGTCTTAAAGCATTATTTAATAGCTTGCTTCTACTTTTGCCAAAGTGCTAACAACATATTCGAATTCACTATCGAAATATCGATAGTTTCCCCGCTACTATAGACTTTTTCTCAGTATTGAGATACTTTAGTTCCATCATTCCTTACAGACCGTACCTTTAAAGTACCTCTAAGGTTACCGAAATCAAATCTGAATCCATTCCTTGAACCGATATTTTGCAATGGCATCAATGCTCTATCTAAAATTTCAGAAAAGTATTTGTGTCCGATGGATAATGATGTGAACAAGATACATTCTATTTAAAAAAGATTCCTATCTCTCAATATAAACCTTTAAACTTATCTTTACACTATTTAAAACTGCCTTAAAGTTAGAAATGGTATTCTCTTCCGATGAATAATACAATAATTGAAACAAGATACATTCTATCTAAAGAAGAAAGCCATCTAACTCTCAATATAAACGTTTAAACTTGTCTTTAAACTATTTGAAACCAATGCATTGTCCATAAGTTGTAAAAAGTAATCTCTTGCGTTGTATAATAATTGAAACGAGATGCATTCTATCTAAAAGAAAGCGACATCTTTCTCACCAAACAAACCTTTAAAACTTATTTGTACACTTTACATACTATTTACAAACTTTAGAAACTAATTGTACGGTATGTTTTATAGTCCCACTCCCAGCCTGAAGAGCAAGCCGAGCAAACCATCCGCCGATGATCTGGTTAACGATGCCGCCTGCGGTGGTGGCCTGCAAACGCCAACGGCAACAGCGCTGCCCAGCATGGGTAGCGGCAGTGGCGGCACGGCCATTCCCCTGGGCGGTAGTGGCGCCACCTTGGGCGGTGTGTCCAGCACAATGTCGGCGCCGGGCACACGGCCCGTCTCCACCACAAGGGAGGAGGGTATGTATAAACAAGCAGCAATTAAATGTACTTTATTTTAATAACATTTTGTTACACACTTACAGATCTCGACGCACAGGCGGTGATAGCGGCCATTGTTACGGACTCGGGTCTGTCCGAATCCTCGGAATCGGCGGTCACGCTGACCACGGACAATCTGCAGCAGCATGTTATTGCCTCGGCCAGTGCCACCACCCCCGTCACCGTCACACAGGGCGTCATTGGCAGCAACAATTATGGCACCACTGGCGTTGGCATTGGCCTCTCTAGTGGCGGCGTTGCCGTTGCCGGTGTCGGTGGTGGCGGTGGTGGTGGCACTGGTGTAGGCGTAGTCAACACAGCTGCGCTTATGGAAATGGGCCACTCGAGAAATTCCAGTAATACTAGTCAAGTGAGCCAAACATTCAAACAGCTAAATATAACTATAGATATATAGATCATATACTAACGATTACTTTCCTCGCAGATGTCAAAAGGTTCGGGTTATAGTAGTTTTTCGCACAGTCAACATTCGAGGCAGAGTTCTGAGGGTGACTCGGGGCATGCTAGGTAAGTTGTTAACCAAACTCTCCATTTACCCACTACGTATAGCTAATTTGTATAAAGCCTTGACTTTAAATTTGACCTTATTTTGCTCACAATTCGCGCCACCTATTATTATCTACATAAATAATCTATTATAACTACTTATAACTATACCTACATATGTTATGCTCTACACTATATGCGCTATATATGCTAAAGCTCTACAACTAAAGTCGTGTCTAACCTCAACAAAGGACACACATTCATAAATTCATACACTACACAACACACACATAACAGAAAAACTACTTAAATGTTTACTAAAACTACTTACACACAACTACAAAACGCAACACATTTCAATTAATTTCATACTTTCTTTAATATGTTAGGTTAGGTTGAACTTAACCTATATATATTGAGGTTATGTTGAGAACCTAACCTAACTTTATTAGTTCTTATATTGTTTAAAATAGCGCTAATTAAGTTAGTTTTACAGAGAGTGCTGAATATGTTTTCAAATACTTTCATTGTAATTTTAAAACTAGTTTCCAGTTATAAATAGGTTATCTAGGCAACAAATCCTAACATTTATAGTATAAACTAGTTTATAACTAAATTTTTAGTACTTTAGTTGTAGCCTATATATAAATAATCATTCTGAAAAACTCAACTTGAATTGTCATTGTTAAGTTTAAGGTCAAGTAGTACCACACTATAAACACACGCACTGCAATATCCTCCGTTTATAGTATGTCCCCACAGACTGACTGGCTGCAATTCAAAAAAAAAATATATATATATGGATTTATTACTGCTACTAGTGGGTTGGGTTGTGTTATAATATGTCAGAGTGCACATGCACAATATGAAATTTGTTATGCCAAGAATTGTTTTTGCTAAATTCGCAGTCGATGACTTCATCAACGGACTTCGTGGGGCGTCATGAGGCGCTTGAAAGGTCGTGATACGCATCTGGAACTTGCACAAATATTCTTGGCTAAAACCAAGACAATTTTAGCCTCTAACCTTTGGCATTTCTGCACAAGTTTGAGCTTAAGAAACGACAAGAGCAAAATAAATGACAATATATATATCAAGTAGTAAAAAGCGCTGTTAAGAACAGCGACTGCTAGTTTTTAACTCACAAAACTCCGGGTTCTAATCCCACTCATGACTTAATACTTATAATTTATTGTAATGTATTCAAGGTCATTTATTATACGTGTATAATCCTTATTTTGATTTATAACGTCCAAAAGCAAAACAAAACCTTTATAATCAAAGTTTTTATTCCCTCGAAATACAAGAATTTCTAGGAATCATTCCTATGGCATACATATATGATAGAGTCTCTCTCTCCGAGCTATTTAGAACATTGTCTTTAAAATGTGGTCTGATGAAAAATATATGTATGTATATACTATACGAGTATATATAATTTATGAGGTTCCAAATGATTCCAACAATGCGAACTATAAAAACATAAATAGGCAGTTTTAGTAAAGTTTTATTTCCTTTATTCTGGATTCATTCACTTTATTATGAATCGATATCTTGATATGTATACTATATTATTCGCTTATAAAAAGCTTTCACCAACCAGAAACTAAATACAAATTTTAAATTCGTATAGAAAAGGTGAATTTCTGTCAAATCCATTTTAATTTTTTTCGGAAATAAAACTTGTTTTTCATCCCAAAAGTCCTAAAGCAGATCTTTTACTATGAATTAGATTAAAAATGAACTGATCCTTTAGGAAATTAATATAAAGAACATAAGGATTCTTGCAGATCTTTTACTATGAATTCAGATTAAAAATGAACTAATCCTTCAGGAATTAATTATAAGGAACATAAGGAATCTTGTTAAACTTTGAAAATATTTTGTTTAAATCGTTTGTGTAGTTTTTACTAACTTTCAATTCACCAGCTTTAACACCATGGAATTGGTTATATTTGTTTCAATATTTACAAATTTCCTAGTGGGCAAAGGTTAACCAGTTAGCTTAATTAACTTAGTTCTAAGTATATATCATATTATGTTTGTTTGTGGTAGGTTACATAATAATATTTAACACACATTGGCGGTTATTTTAATGGGTTATTCTAATTTGGTTTTATGTTAGTTTTAACGTTTTCGAACTTAGTTAATGGTAATTAACATTAATGCTTACGTTCACCTTTTTGGCTTAATTGTTTACAACTTTTTGTTTTTTCTCTTCTTTTATAACCAACATATGTTCTGTATATAATTTGAATAAAAACAAAAAAAACAAACAAAAACGGGTTAATGGTCAACTAACCAACTGTAAAATACAAAATACTAACCTTAATATGAAAATTCCAAATAAAATTGCAACAAAACAACGAACGTCGCCACAATAAAAAAACAAAAAAAAACAAAACCAAACCATCAAAATACTACAGTCGTTTTAGAAAATCCGTTTCTCTACTCAATAGACTCAATCAGAGAGCTATAAATGCCATGAAATTGAATATACCAGCGATGCGTCATCAGCACAAAGCGCAGCAGAAGCAGCAGCAGCAGCACAGCAGCCAGTTGGCCTGCCAGCCCCAAAAGCGCCACCACCCAACCACCACACCACAGTACATGGCAGCCTTAGCACCACCATCGAGTATGTCAGCGAGGAGCTGCTCTATCAGACGCCCAATGCGACCATGAATGCCAGCAACGAGCTGCCGGCGGGCTTTGAGGACTTCCGTACACCGAATGCCGAGATGCCGTTGCCGCTGCTGCTTCAACCGGGTGCTGTTTTAACGTCATACCGCAACACCAGATCGGCATCACATGCCACACAGTATTATGACAGCGGGGAGACAAGCGATTCGGACGAGTATCCCAATGAGGACTCGGGCGACAATGATTCTGGTTTGGAAGAGAACTATCATACGCCGCGCGTGGCCAAAATAAAGTCCATGGAGAATCTGTCCATACTTGAGATGGAGTTTCACAAGGCCTCCATGGAGCTGGATCGCAATTCACCGCGACGTCTGAAGCAGCTGGCGGAGCACGCACAAATACCCAAAATGAAGTCGCTTAATAATCTCTGCTTCGACGATTACTCCGAGGAGGCAACGCGCGAAGAATTCCAGCGCATCCGGGAGCAATCGATGGAGGAGCGTTTGCGTTTCCAGCAGCACAACCATCACATTCATCATCTGCATAGCTATGGTCTACGCAAGAACTCTACAACTTCGAATGGCTCATCGGGCAAGCTGTATGTGAAGCATCAGGCTCATCCGTCGCATCAGGCGAAGGTTGGCAATGCCAAGTTCATTGGGCAGGACGGCGGCATTGATAGTCCGCAGACGTCTCATCATCCCATACAGAAGATGCGCTCCATGGGCACCATACCCGATGTGCTTAGCGAACGCATCGAGGCGGATCCCTTCCTAACCCCCACCACAGAGCGGAGGCCTAGCTTTAACCGGCTCATACAGTCAGCGGATAAGCCGGCATTGGGCACAAGCTATGTGAATCGTTTGCTCGTCTATGATGTGGTGGACTCGCCGGCTGAGAACTTTACCAATTCCGTATCCTTCATGTCGCGCACACCCTTCGAGCGCGCCTACAGGCGCACCATGCTCCAGGGCACCGCCTCGACGCCGCTGACAAGAGAGGAGACCTACATGGTCCGGCCACATTCCACGAATGCTGCCTACGAGTTAATGAGGTGCGTCGCGTTTTACATTTGCTTTCATAAACAACCAACAACAAAATACCAATCATTTCAAACTAGTTGAGCAGCGAACTCGTTACTCGTTACTCGCTGCTCGTTAAGCGTTACTCGTTACTCGTTAATCGTTACCGTCAAGGTTCTAGTTTCATTCGCACGTTCGCTTCTGTCGCGTCCTGGCCCCCAATTCGCTAATCGTACTCTCGTTACCATATTTACTTAATTACTTTCTTTCACCTGTTTTGTTTACGTTTATTGTTTTCTGGTTATGTTTAGTTATTGTTTTTGTCATGTTTCGTTCAAGTTTTGTACTAATCATGGTCCCGGTTTGGCTCTGAACCCAATTCCGCAGGACTCCTAAGTTAGAACTAAGCTAAATATAAGCTAATTTTACAATAATATGACAAGCATACTATACTACATATATATATATATCACGGGCCTGTTCTACCAGTATTGGTCACCTAATGTACAGTTAACGGTAGCTTTGGGTTCTACAGATACTACTAAAGCACACGGCACACAACAAAATTAGAGAACTAATTATAACTCTTACTTAATATGGTTTTTAGCATTAAGTAAACTTTTGCGTCTGCTAATATTTTCATAATGTCCTGTTGAAAACTCGTTTAAGGGTGCACTTAAAAGTTTTCCTAGGCATTTTGAACGACTTCTCTTTGTACTACATTCTAATGCATTCAATTTTCTATTGGCCTTCGTTTCGCATTGGCTCGTAGAATAATCAAATCAGTTTGCAGTTCCCCAGCTGCGACAACAGGTCTTGTGGGTCAACATTGATTGAAACTGGGGCAAGGATATGACCACATGACCTCCATTCCTGCCATATCTATTGCCATGTGTGTCGTTTCGTAGCCGGCCAATTGTCCTTCGGAACCTGCCCTTTTGCCCAGCAAAAAAAGAAAACAACTATGGAAACTGTTTTTATGAATTTTTATAAAAGTTGCGGCCTTGCCGCTCAATTTACTGCCATTCATTTGAAATTCAATTTGAGTCGAGACTACGATAAATCTGTTTAGCTGAACATAAAAGCTTAGATCAGAGATATAGCGGAAAGAGCTGCATAAAATCAGTGGCTATAAATTGTCATTGCTCGTATTTAAATAAACTTTCGAGTTTTTATGGAGTTTTTTTTTTTTGTGGAGCAGAGCCAGTAAAGTCTGAAAAGGTCAGGGTTATGGCAGATTCTAGTACGCGTCCTTGCATTGCATTTAAAACTAACAACAAAAATAGGAACTATAAAGATTTAGATAAGTACAGAACAACTATGGAAATGGGTTTAGTTTTTGAAGAAGTTATTGTGGGTATAAAAAGTTTCTGAAGAGCATTTACTAGGTACCTTAAGTTCTTACAGGTTTTGTGGCATGCAAATTTGCTTGCAGCTAGATAAGTTATAAATCAAATTTGAATTATAATCCGCATGTTTTAAAATCATTTAATGCTAGCGTCTCAGATCATTTAACAGACAGGAGAATGGGCTTAAAGAATGAAATTAGATCATTTTTAAATGGGTAGAACCTGAAAGTTGCCCATATTCCAAAGAAAGTTAATATGCTTTTGATTTTTAACCAAAATGTCCAAGTTTTCCGTATAAGTATAGACTTCTTTTTTGTGGACACTTGGGAGATTGCGATTTCTGGTTTTCAGTTTCAGGAACAGCATCTTATAAAATGTAGCCATTTTCCTGAAAGGTTGCCCTTCTCTAATCGAAATCTAATTATCAAAGTATGTTAGATTTAATATATAAATCTCTGTTGGAAAATTAATTAAAATTAATTCGTTCATTTGTATTTTTATTTACATTAACTACGAGCTTTTGTTTTACACCCTTACACACACACACACAACCAACACACATTGACGTACATACATACATATATATATATACATAGCCCGTAAATCGACAATAAATTTAAATAATCTTATCATATAAAACGCATAAATCCAAAATTCAAATGCTTCTTTTCCTCTTAAGGCAGCCAAAATGGTTGTCGACATTTCTTGTGTTGGAAATGTAAAACGTATATTATATATATATTTATAAATTATTACATAATTTAATGCAGAATAATTAACTTATCACGTTTATTGTGCATATTTTGCAAAATATTCTTTGTTTCTTATGTCTACCGATATTAAAACCAAATTACGCTTTGATCTGTAAACTGTGTCTATGAAATTAATCCCAATTAACGAAACGCGCGCAACAATCAGAAGCTTCAGTGGCGTGCCCCGTCGCCTGTTTGACAGCGGCAGCAGCAGCTGCAACAACAGCAGCAACATTGTCAACGTCAGCAGCAGCAACCGGCAACAGACGACAGCAGCTGCAACGGCAACAACCGCAGGAGGCGCCTGCTATACGCTGGGCTCGAGCTCCTCACCCTGCGGCACTCTGGCCAGCATCCACTCGAACCATTCAGCCTCCTCGTCGAATGGCAGCAACAGCAGCAGCAGCGGCGCCCTCATCACCTTCCAGTGCAATCCAAGCAGTGGCCAGGACACCGTGGATGGCTCTCCACAGACCCAACATACGCTACTGGGCTCACCCAATGGACAGGGCAGCAGTCCCAGAATGGGCAATGTTATGTCCGCAGATGCGCTCAGTTCCCTGGCAGCGAGTCCAACAGATGCGTGCAGCATTCGATCGAATCCTTCGGCCGCTTCATTATTGCTCTCCACCTCGGCTGCTGCAGCGGAGGCATCGGCTCTCACCTCGGCCACAACAATGTCCGTCTCGGGTGCAACGCTGTCGCCGCTGGCCACCACACAGATCATACGCCGGCCCAGCATCACCATGATGTGGGTTGCCTTTCCGTCACAACGATTCTTACTTAGTTGCCTGTCTTTAAGCCAATTGTTAGCTGTTAAGTTTTGCTTGTTGTGCTCGTATCTTTGTCAATAATGGCTAATAGATCTGGAAAAATATATAATAAATAACTTTCAATTCAATGAACCATAACTGTTGATCTCAGCCACTTTACAAGCTAGAGTCAGCAAACTTGGTATACAGTTCACAGAAAGTTTAAACTTTGATTTTACAACTAAAGTTCCGTACTTGACAACAATTTTTAACTGAAATTATAAAAATTGGCTTTGTAGTTTATACATAAAACCAGCAATTTTTCCAGCTCTAATGGCATCTATAGAAATGTTTAATTTATATTTTTAATTTTAAGTAATAACAATATTATAATTAAACACCTTTTTTTTGTTACATCAGTTGAAAATTTTGTTAAACTATAATTTTAATTTTCTAATTGTTGATCAGGCTTTGCTTAACTATCATTTTATAATTGTTGATCAAAAATCTTAAATCTTACGTGTTTTTTAATGTATATACAACAATATATATAAATGTCTTCTTTATTTTTAATTATTTTGTATATCTTTTAAATTACATTAGCTTATTTTGTATGCAGTTTCATAGACTAGTTATATTATTATTAATAAGTGTCCCATGCGTTCACGCCAATCACTTTATATAAGCGTTATTCCACTTTTATAGTACACTCTCATATAAATTCGCATGGCATGGCCAGAGACTTATTGCCTTAATTTGTACGGTCCCATCCTGTGTGTGTACCTCGTACCTCGTTGCAGCAAAAATGCTAATCACATACTAAACTAAAATGGGTTATCATATTCAGAGAGCACCGCGAAGATTAGCTTTTCATATATACATGCATATTCTTAGACAGCGCATTGTTAAGCTCTTACTAATCGGGTTATAATTTTACTTTTCGACTCCGTAGGAATCCCAGTTCCGGTTCGTTAGTTATAAGTGAAACAGGATCTCTAGATCGCACGAAAAGCAGCGGCGAGAAACGCAAAAAAAACGCACTAGATGATGGGCCCAGAGTGTCGGACCGAGTCGAAGAGACGCGCGTCAATCCCAACTCATTGATCGATGAGATCTTAAAGGATACCAAGCTGGATCAGCTTGAGGAGTCTGCAGAAAGTAAGTTTAAAGATTCGAAAGTATAATTGCTTTATTTACAACAAACCTTTATCCATTTCAGCATCCGGCCTACAGCTGTATATCGCCCGCGATGGTACCGCCTCTCTGGGCGGACATGAGGTGAAATCAAGTGTGCGGGCGGGCGCCTTCAAGCAGGTTGTCATGCAGGATCGAAGATAGTAGCGTCAAGGGGATGCGGCTACGATTCGTTTGTGTATGTTTCGTAATATGTATTAGAAGACTAACAAAACCCACAAAAAATACAACAACCACAACAACAAAAACAACAAAAACATGAGTTTTTGTAGTATATATAAATGTAATAATTTCAATTTTACATGATATTTACTTGCAAGCTAAAGTGAGAGTATATATATAACCTATATATGAGTATGAGTATATATAAATGTATGTCATGTCAAAAGTACACTACTATAAATGTAAAGGCGTCGTATGTTTAACTAACTAGCTATATATATATATATATACATATATGCCTATATACCGAATTGAGATATGAATAATGTGTGTGTTTAGCGTTATGTTAAAAATTACAGCCGTGACGCGCGGCCAATACGTTAATGTTAATAACAGCGCCCTTCTCGGTGATTCGCACTGTTAATTAACATTTGGTGGCTGCGTGAAACGGCTCGAACTTCTGGGAGTGTTTTGTTGGCAACAAATTAAATGCCTAACTTTAATTTTGATTTTAAATAAAAATACACATTACATTTTTAATTAACACGCTTTATTTATTTTACATTATTGTTTATCAATTTGAATGGATTTTTCAAGGCGTCCAACACACTTCCAAAGTCAGTCAAAAATTAACACAAAATTATTGTACTATATTGAGGAAACCAAAAATGATTTTTGAAATTTACAAAAAAACACTCAAATGCATGCACTTTAAATGTACATAGAAATATAAATTAATATATAAACTATCTGTGCGCTGCCGCTTGCAGTTTTAATAAATATAAACAATTGAAATCGCCCAACTGGCTGAAACAATCAATTTCAAAATTAAACAAAATCAATACAATTTTTGATTTATTGCTTCCAAAAATAAAAAGAAAAGTAAAGTAAAGAAAAGACGACTTGTCGAAACGAAACAAAATGCAAATTAGCTTGCCACACACACACACACAATTGAAAAGTCGGAGCTACCGAAAGAGACTTCCGCTGAACTATATAAAAGAACAATCAATATTGCCATAATTATTGCTGCTTCCTTGAAAAACTGCTTAAAACTATTCCCCAGCGAAATATATATGCGAATTTGTTTGCAGCATCCAGGAATTCACAAATTATTATAATGCACATATGAACATTTACCAAAATCGAAGTGAAGTTTGCATTTTGCTTTTGAAATAAGATTTATTAATAAACATTATTTGATTTATACTACAATACAAAATTGCTAACATTGATTCTTAGCGCGTAGTTAGCAAATAAATGTGCATAGATTTTGTATATCATTAACAATATATTCCTCAATTTTCGATTTCAATTGAATTCTCTGTAACTCAAAAACATTTGTGTATAAAAATAAGCAACAATTTTGTGTTAATATGAAAGCAAAAATCATAAGTAATAAAAAAAACAACAAATGCAAAACAAATGCAATTAGTTTTTAGCCTAGTTTACGTTTAATGATGAGTGTGTAAAATTGCTTTAGTTATTTTTTTGATAATTTGTAAAAAGTGAAAGTTAAGAAAGGTAGCATGAGTGCTAGTTTTTTAAATTGTATATGATGATAAATAAAATACAAGACACATATGGTTGATTGTCAAGAGCCTTGAGCTAGCTAAATGTTGTTGGCAGCATTTGGCTGAACCCAATTACAATGTTAGTTACCACATGAATGGCTTAAGGCCAATTACAACAATATTTGAATCAATTATCAAGTTTGCTAAATAAACAACACTTTTTATAAATTTATTTGCTAAGGGCGACAGCTGCCTTCATTGTAGTATTTATGGTTTTTTTTGTCAATGCACAGTAAAGTATTTAATTGCTTCGATTAACAGTTCTCAAATGCAGCGAATGCACTCAATAATCCGTTAAGATAACAAAACACTGATTAGACAACTGTTGCCAACAGTATTTGGTTAACTCAACTGACAAGTTTTGTCAACATTTTTGAGCTGATCTTAAGAAAGAAAATGAAAGTAAAATAAAACAAAAACCTACATATGTGAAATAATTACCAATAAAGTGAAAATTAAATAACTGAGTATGTTTTCTTTATCAACTTGAAACTTAATTTCCCAGCTGATCCTGGACAAAACGCAGATAGGTACCGCCAGCAGCTGCCAGGACAAATGTCTTGGGATCGAATTTCATCTCGGGCAGGGTCCTTTCGCAAGTCTCCACACGATAATTCTTGAGTATATAGACAAGACCCACCTGATAAAATAAAAAAACGTGTGTTCTCTTAGCTAGGTAAACCCAAAATTGTATCTCAAACGCACCTTTATCTCCAACAGGCCCAGCAGTGTGCCAATGCAGCCGCGTGGACCGGCGCCAAAGGGTAAATATGTCATGGGTATATGCTGCTCACGATTCTTCGGCGAGAAACGCTCCGGATCGAATTTGTTCGGTTCCGGCCAGTACTGCAAGGGAATCAACATTTAGTATAGAAAAGGAACAGCACCTGGTTTCGTACCTGACTATCGCGATGCAGTCCCAGCACGGAGATGTACACTGGCGTGCCAGGTGGCAGCTGCACTTTCGCGCCGTTGGTCCAGGAGTTTAGATCGTAGCCATCCTTTGCATTGCAGCAGCGATCCAGGAAAGCGGTGGGCGGATACAGCCTTAACACCTCGTCGACAACCTGACGCAGATAGGGCAGCCCGCTTAGCGTATCATAGTCCAGCTGACCATCGCCACTGGCCTTCAAGGCGCTGCTCAGCTCCTGCCGCAGCCGCTGCTGAATGGCCGGCTGCTTGGCCAGCTCGTACAGGGCAAAAGTGATTGTCGAGGAGGATGTATCGAAACCGGCCAGCAGCAGAAACGATGCTTGGGCTACAAAAAAGTCCGGACGATGCACCACGCTCTCCGGTGGCTGTGTGCGTTGCAGCTGCAGGAATATATCGATCAGATCGTGACGCTGCTCGCCACTGGCCGCGCGCTGCTCCAAGGCCCAGTTCATAGAGTGGCGCATGAAGCGTTCATACTCCTCAGAGTACAGGTGAGTACGCAGCCGGCGGGCGCAGCGCGGAAAGAAGAACATGGTGAACAGATGAAGCAGTCGCTTTGGACGCGGATCATTGACCTCCACGCACATGCGACGGAACTCCGCATCCGGCTGCTGCAGACAGTTGGCCTCCAAGCCAAAGGCCAGCGAGGCAATTATATCTGTGCTGAAAAGCGCGCTTAGCTGCTTAACCTCCAGCTCCAGCGTATGTGCTTCCCCGCCACTCGCTGCCAGCTGCCTGGCCATATGCCGCTCCAGCTGCTGTCCAATCTGCTGCAGCAGGCCGAACATATGCCGCACCTTGCCAGCGGCAAAGAAAGGCGCAAATATCTTATGCGTCTCACGCCAATGCTCGTACTTGGAGAAAAACAAGTTTTGTGAACCCATTGTATCCCCAATGGCATCCGTGGTTTCAAAGCGGCTGGAGAACTGTGCAAAATCCTCCACTAGAATCCGCTTGATCAGCGCCGGATCAAGCAGCAGCAACGCATGATTGTGCAACACATGTATGCCCACATAGGCGTGGACCCTGGCATCCACTGCCTCATACAGGGCCCGGAATTGATCTCCAAAACAGCACCGACCGCGCAGCAGTGGCCATACGTTGCCCACAAAGGGGGTGGCCTCTATGTTCGGCACACCCATCCGGACCCAGTGGTCAAAGTGCCTGCGTTGCCATCGCCAACCGAGCCGTATCAGTATCAGTATTAGTACCACCCAAAGAACAACGACTATCATTTCCACAAGTCAAAAGTTAACTGAACTGGCGATCAACAATGCAACAATATTAATCATATTTTTTATTCGTTGCATTTATTTGTGTGGGTTGATTGCGATGCAACCGTGTTCTCCACGATTGTGAGAGCCCATAGGTTACGATAAGAGGTCTGTAACTTTAGACTCTCACTGCGCATCTACGTCACACTTATTCAGCGTGCGGACTGACTATTTTTGTAATAAATCGGCTCGTATTCTAGCCCGATTTTACAAATATTGGTTGCTTATTGTAGAGAAATTCGCCACGCGTCGATTGATATATACTGAACCTCTGTTAGATGGACCCACGTAAAGATGGAAGTATCTTCAGATGAAGTCTGTATCGTCCACGTATTCCTTCAAGCGATGTCAAATGTAAAACCAACGCCAGGCTTGTTAGAAAAGATGAGAGTATTGGAAAATATTTTCGGAAACATAAATGGCGATGGGCTGCTCATAGCTTATGAGGTAGTAGGATGTATTTCATTTCATTTCATTTTGTTAAAAAAATACTAATCCAACACGGAAATAATATTAAATAATTGGTAAGTGTAGCTTCACATCAATTCATATATTACTTACTTATTCTCTTTATTACAAAACAGTTTCGTGATAAATATAATCTTATTCATTAGTTAATTAAGAATTAATTAATTCATTATTGTTACGAAAATATGAAATTTAAATAAATAAACGTATAACAATCAAACGACAATTTTTTATTGTAGAATACCGTAAGGATGTGATATATAGTATTATTTTCAGAATTTATTTATTTATTTTTTACGATTCCTATATTTTCAGAATTAATTTTCGGTTTAATTCAAAATTCGGCCACAATTACCAGCAGAAATCGTTGCATTTCAAATAATGAGAAAAACTGTAGCATACTTTTAGGGGTCAAATTTTATCAACCTTCTGCTGATTTCTGTTCGCCTGGTATTTCGGCAGTGCCAATGAAGTTTTGTTTCCAGATTTTCAAATTTCAATTTGTGAGCGTCAAAATGCCAAAAAATGGCAAAACTTACCAGGCGAACAGAAATCAGCAGAAGTCGCTAAATAGTATAACAGTTGCTGATTAATATAACAGCTATTAGACTGTTATACAACTATGTAAATAACAGAAGACTGTTATTAACAGAGCGTTAACAGAATGTTAACAGAGCGTTAACAGAATGTTAACAGAACTTTAACAGAATGTTAACAGAACGTTAACAGAATGTTAACAGAATGTTAATGTTAACATTGCATTTTCTTCACCTGCCTGTTACATGTGGGTTTAACTCCTTTTACCCGTTTTATGGGTCAAATACAAAAATAAGAAAGTATAACAAACATAAAATATTCATCCATATTTATTCTTAAAACATATATTTATTGAACAGAGATTGAGCTATTAGTTTTGAAATTATTATTAATTATCATTAAATTCCGATCAAGCAACAACAATTTGTGCAACGATGCAGTCAACTTCGACTAAGTATTATGATAGTAAAATCATTATAGGCCTAGTAATTTCTATGAATATAGAAAGTTGTCCAATATATGTATACAAATATAAAAGCCGTTTATTTTGCGAAGGTAATATTACGAAAAATAGATTTTCCTGCGCCCGCCCGCATGCTAAAACCTTAAATATATAAAATACACAAAATGTACGAAAAAAATGTAAAATCGTTTGTTTATTTTACGCTTATGTCTTTATGATTTTAGGCACTATATGCTGCTTTGCGCTAACGGCAGCTGCAGCTGCTGGCGGTTGGCGGTTGGCTACTTAGCGTTAGACTTTTAATCAATTGCATCCGTCGGATATAATAAATCTGATCGCGAGACAGTTTGTACAATTTCTTGTTGCACCAGCTAGCAGCAAGGCGAACAATGGTTGGCATTGACATACTCGAAATTGTTGTAGCAATGCTTTGAAAATAGATGAAATCAATTCATATCACGTGTAGCAAGTAGGGTTAGGAGCCATGTAGATTGGGATGATGGCCGCTGGTGTTCTGAAGAGCCTTGGCCACCTCTTCCTGCAATGTGCTTGGTGGCTCTGAGACAATATCCGTGTGCATGGATAGGTACTTTAATTTGTTCGTAACAGCTGAAAGTAAAATGCACTGTTAGTTAAAGCTCTGTCAAGGCCAATTTACACAATCGACTATTTACGTGTAATATATTTTACCAAGGTTCTCATGCAATTGTCAAAATAAATGAAGTTATGAATTTAAAATTATAGCAATTGTCAAAAATCCCATGCCACTCTGACAAACGGAGCTATCTCGACAAAAGTCGCATCACATCGTTGAGGTCAGAAAATTGTTTGGAATTGCACTCATTGACGTTAATATTACACGTAAATATGAAAAAGTGTAAACAGTTATTAAGCACACGGTGATATACTTACCAGGTCGCAGATCTATAAGCGAACAGTGCTGATCGACCCACAAAAATGCGGTGCGTCGCAGCTCGTCTAAACTGGCACTGGAGACGGTCGAGGTGTATGAGGCCAGCAGCGGTTCCAATATAAGACCCAACTGTTAAAAGAGTAATTATTAGATGGGTATACAAATTTATAAATAAATTCCTTACAATCCAAAACTTCCAATCGTTCATCGTGTTGTAGCGTACGTAGACCTCGAACAGCTGACGTACATGCTCAGTGCCCTGGCGTGTTACCGGCGCTCCGTTTGCGGGCAGTATCGAGTGCAAGTTTCTAAAAGCATAAATGGAACTATTAGCTTAAACAAATATAATCGAATTCAGGTTGACCTACGTCAGGGAACTGTTCAAGGTGTCTCGCTCCATGCGCAACGCCTCGATCTTGTCCTTAAGCACGTTACGCTCCTGGCGCAACTGTTTGATGTGATCGGCGCCCTTCTGCAACATCGCCGCCTTGCTCAGCTTGGCATTGGGATTCTGTTGCAGCTGTGGTATGAGCGCGTGCAGCGTATCGAAGCCGTTCTTTATATTGTAGCGACGTTTCTGCTCCGCATGTATGTGGCCGGCGCGTCGTTGGGTGTCACGTGGCTGATACTTAAGGCTGGTAGTCGGTGACTGAGGCGAGTCCTGTGAGTCATGAAATGGCGAGTCTGGCGACAGGCTCAGGCTGCTGCCCAAATTTGTTGTGCCCTGACTAAAACTGACCATTTTCGTGCCCGGCGGACTGTGCAACGTCGGTGCGACGATGGATACGGGCAATGAGACAGACTTCTTTGGTGAATGTTGCTGCGACGGTACTGGCACCGACAGTGGAGCCGTTGCAGATTTAGCGACATACAGGGACTGAGTCACATTGCTGCTACTGGTGGCTATGGCATTGGCGGAAGAACTTGGCTGCGATTTGTTCGCAACGGCTGCCTGTAGGCGTGTATCTGGTGAGAGAGTAAGTATACATGAGTTGATAAAGTATATAATATAGAAATCTTTCAAATTAGAGTCTTGCATTCGACACTAAGCAGTCAACTTGAAATCTCAATTAATGTTGCTTGTTAAATAGGTTGCTTAGTTTGCAAAAAGCAATCCAATCAATCAAGCTAAAGCAGGAACAATGCAAGCTTTGCTCAACTCAGTCTTATAGCTTTCAAATGCAAGCAAAAGCTTGAATTATTTGCTATTGTTAGTAGAACTTGAAACTTTCAAATGCGGGCGATAGCTTGATTAGAATGGCTTGGTCAAGCTAGTAACTTGAACTTGTCTATCACATTAACACGCGAATGACTTGTGAATCCTTTCAAGTGGACTTTCGCAAGACTCTAGTTTGGAAGCAGAGTTAATTGCTTAGTTTACTCACTCGACGTGAGCAATTGGGCTAGGGTGCTGTTGAGCATGGGATCGCTGGTTGCCTGGTGCAAGTGCTGTGTGATGAGCAAGTTGCTGGTGCTGTTGCTCGTGTTGCCATGTCCATTGTTGACTGGCGATCCGCCGCCCGCGGCCACTAACGTTTGCTGCTGATGCATGGAGTTGCTGCGCACCCGCGACTTGCCTTTCGCATGGTACTTGGGCACGGCAAACTGCTGCTGCTGCTCGTGGTGGATGAGCTTGGGTAGAGACACATTGAGCGGCAGACTGTTTGAGCGATGCATCTCTTTGGGCAAGATGGTTGTGTTGGGTGTGGCCCAGGAGGCCACACTGACAGCGGGTTGCTGCTGCTGCTGCTGTTGTTGTTGCTGCTGTGGCAGCAATAGACTGGCCACGGTTTGCTGTTGCAACTGCAAATGTTGCTGTTGCTGCTGCTGTTGCTGTGAGCTGTTTGCCTGTTGCTGGCGTGTCAGCTGCATGAGTTGCTGTGTGGTCAGTCCTAGGCCCAGCGGCAGCGACTGTTGCAGCTGCAAATGTGGCTGTTGTTGCTCATGTTGCAAATAGCTTTGTTGTTGCTGTGACTGCTGTTGCTGCTGTGGCAAACGTGGCACATTCAAAAATGTGCCCGTAGATGCGGATTTCTTAAACTGAGGATATGGCTTATAGCTAATCGTGTTATAGCTGACGTCGGTTAACAAAGACATCACGTCTGCATTGTGCGGCTCCACCTTAACGCTAAGCTGTTGCTGTTGTTGTTGCTGCTGTTGTTGCTGCTGCTGTTGAGACAACTGTTGCTGCTGCTGCTGTTGATAGTTATCCGCGTAGTTGCCCAGAAAACTTTGCGTATTATAAGAGCTTTGTTGTTGCTGCTGTTGCGTAGGAAAATGTAAACGTGTCTGCTGTTGCTGTTGTGCCTGTTGTTGATGCTGCTGCTGTTGTTGCTGCTGCTGCTGTTGCTGCTGCATTTGTTGTTGCTGCGCGGGTTGAAACGCCTGCAGCACAACACCAGCGCTCATTTGCTGCTGCTGATTCTTTTGCTGCTCGGCCAGCATCTGCTGATAGAGATTTGTCTGATGCAGCGTCGGCTGGGCCTTATCGTAATTGTGCGGCTCGCGTCGGAACGGACGCTGAGTGTTCTTGGCAATACGTCCATTGATGACGCTCTTAATGGAGAAACTATCGTTGGCCGAACAGCGATTGCTGCTGTCATTGCTGCTGATTGCGCCAAAATGCTTGGCCGCATGCAGTCGCCCGCCTGAGGTGCCATCTAAGAGCAACTGTTGCTGTTGCTGTTGGGCCTCATTGACCGACTGTTGCACTTGTCGCGCCGCTGCAAACTGCTGCTCTATGTCACCGTAGGGCATGCTGTTAATGGGCGTATTTAGCTCCAGCATGTTGGCATCCACTTGGGCGTTGTTGCCGCCGCTGCTGCCCACCACATCCATCATGTTGTCGTTGCTGTAAAGTGTGTGCGGTGCGCCCACAATCGCTGGCAGGCAATAGTCATCATTTTTGAGCATCTCCGCATCGGTGCCCTCTTCGGGCACGGGTGGCAAGCGTGAGGAAGTGGTGGTGAGCAAATCTGAAAAGATCCTTGACTTTAGTACAATTCAACAAACAGAAAGGACATTTAACGCACCTGAGAAGGTAATATCGATGTCATCTAAATTCGGTTGCAGTGGTCCCAGACTTGGCTGTATAAAATCCGCAATTCCTGCACCGCGTGCTGTGGGAATTCAAAAAAGAGAATTAAACAATTTCATTTGACAAATGGAAATATTAATGTAATTACCAATTTCTCGGGAATCGGGAAACGGAAATGGTCCATTTATTGCCGAGAACAAAGTATCTGTAGTCCAGTCGTCTGGCATCAAATTTCTTTCGTCCAACGGTGACCATTCCAAAAAGTCCAATTCACTTTTCTGCAAGATGAAACAAAAACGAACATTTAGAAAATGTGGTAAGATATGGGAAGAACATTTTTATTATCTCTTTAGTATTTTTCAAATGTGAGCAAAACCATAAAATGTTTCTATGGAAACTAGTCTCTCAGTTTTAAAGCTATTGTAATGAAACTTGGCACAGACCCTTCTTTTTGTTGCAGGCAGTACATGTCGGAACCGGCCGGGTCGGACCACTATAACATATAGCTGCCATAGGAATGATCGGTCGACAACTATGTTTTTGTATGAAGAACTTATTTGTTCATAATTGTATCGTCACCAAACTTTTCAAACTTATTTATACAAATATTTCATCCAAACTAAATTAATTCCTGCTTCTGCACTCCGAAGGTAGCCGTTCTTTTTTCACGTTTTAGTCTTGAAAATCGCTGAAAGGGGCCATCAACTGGAGACCTCCAAAATGGTTACTTGTAGTGGACTCCCTTTAATTCTTGAGAATCGCAGAGAAGGGTAATATGTCTCTTTCTCTCTCTCTCTCTCTCTCTTTGTCTCTCTCTCTCTCTCTCTCATTTTCTCTCTCTCTCTCTCTCTCTCTCTCTTTGTCTCTCCCGCTCTCTCTCTCTCTCTCTCTCTCTCTCTCTCTTGGTCTCTCTCTCTCGCTTTCTCTCTCTCTCATTTTCTCTCTCTCTCTCTCTCTCATTTTCTCTCTCTGTCTCTCTCTTACTCGCTCTCTCCCGCTCTCTCTCTCTCTCGCTCTCTGTCTCTCTCTCACTCGCTCTCTCTCTCTCACTCACTCTCTCTCTCCCCCACTCACTCTCTCTCTATCTCTCTCACACACACACTAAAGTAGACCTCCAAAATAAGCTATTGCTATTCACAAACTATACCTCCAAAATGGTAAATTGTAGCGGGGTCCCTTGAATTCTTGAGAATCGCAGAGAAGGGCGATCGAAATTATCAAACAGTTTTGTATGTAAAACTTTGTTGTTTATAAAGATATACTCACCAAACTCACCCAAACCGAGTCTCTAACAAGTTTATACAATCTGACCAAATTTTATCAAAATCGGGTCACTATATCATATAGCTGCCATAGGAACGATCGGGTAAAAAATGCAATCTGACCAAATTTTGTCAAAATCGAACCACTATATCGGTATATCAAACTTTCTGTCTCTCTCTCTCGCGCTCTCACTCTTTCTCTCTCTCTTTCTTTCTCTCTCTCTCTCGCGCTCTCACTCTTTCTCTCTCTCTCCCTCGCTCTCTTTCTCTCACACACACAAACACGCACACACTAAAGTGGACCTCCAAAATAAGCTATTGCTATTCACAAAGTATACCTCCAAATTGATAAATTGTAGTGGGGTCCCTTGAATTCTTGAGAATCGCAGAGAAGGGCGATCGAAATTAGAAAACTGTTTTGTATGAAAAACTTTGTTGTTTATAAAGATATACTCACCAAACTCACCCAAACCGAGTCTTTAAAGAGTTTATACAATCTGACCAAATTTGATCAAAAACGGGTCAATATATCATATAGCTGCCATAGGAACGATCGGGTGAAAAATGCAATAAAAACTAGGATTTGTATAAAAATTAATTTTTGCTAGGGTATATAGCTTCGGCACTCCAAAGATAGCCGTCCTTTCTTGTTTCTCTGGAAAATTACTGAATTTAAAAAATTTTCTGAGCCCAATTCTTCGAATAATACAAATAATGCTTTAAGAGTTAATTTTCATAAATATTACTTATAATCGTTGCGGTCCCCAGTTCTTATTTTAACACACTCTCCTTAAAATCAATTCTTTATAGAATTGCGTTATTTTTTGATACCAGGTCAATTATTGCTATACAAGCACTAGACCCGTTATCTCCTGGTGATATTTATGCCATTAAGTAATTGGTTTAAAATGCTTTTCAGCTGATAAGCTATCAATAAACGTTATAAGGTGTTCCGACTTCATTCATTCCCATCTTTCACTCAGCTCCTCCAACGACAAGTGTCAACCTTTCAAGACCCAATCGGCTATCTGTATTGTTATTGTTATGTCTACCACCATTACTGCTTATATCTTAAGCTCTATGGAGAAGCGGGTGCCGAATTGTCAAATGCCTTTTATATCTGATGTGAAGTGAGTTTAAAGTGTTTCGACCAACTTGAAATATTTGTGAAGGTTGCAGACACAAAATGTGAACAATGTCAATCCATATGGTTTGTTTTTATCATCTTTTCCAACTCCTAAAGGAAAATACCCATCTATTCAACTGCTATTAAGAATTTCAACATATAATTATTAGTTGGTGCACTTAATTTTGAGACTAATGAAAAATGTGAAACCTGAAAGGTTTCAGTTACCAAAGAGCAAGTCAACAATTCACGCGAGTGTTTGTTCAATAAAATGCGACTCTTGACATTCCTGCACTATCAACGTTACATAGGTCTCTCCGATCTCGACTACTCCAGTTGGCTACAACGCTATGTACTTCAGGGTAGCTGGAGCTCCTACATGTCTGTCTTTCTAGTGCAAGGGAGTTTACTCTCCTGCATTATAGCTACATTCTTGCAATGGTCCGTCAACTATCAGGACACTGATTCAACATCGGGTGATACCTTCGATCATTTGGTCATCCTGGCATCGTCCTTTACTCAATTATTTGCCAATTTTTGGTTGCGCATACATCAGAAATCCCAATTGCGACTCCTGCAGAGATTGAGCCAAGTGGCCACGGGTCTGCAAGTAGACAATCTGGAGATGCTTCCTACGCGTTGGCTTTATCGCCTTTGGGTCTTTGTCTGCATTTACTATTCCATTGATTGTATAGTATTTGCCATATTCGAATTGGATTCGAAACTGGAACCTTTGATTTTCCTGCTTGGCTTCTTTGTTCGTCTCGTATGCGCAAACTTTATAATAACCTGCTACAGCTCCTTGGTGTATGCAGTGAAGCATCTTTTGCGGGCACAGGCTGCTCAGCTGGAACGCTATCTGACAGGTTACCAGATAAATCTGGCTGAGCTAGCACAGAGTTTACATTTCAATGACGAGCTACAACTGATGTGCCAAGAAGAGATGGTCGAAGTATTTGGAGGTGCGATGGTGCTACCCTATTTTTATTCAATGCTCGATGCAACTGAGATCTGGTACTTAGCTCTTCCGAAAGAGCGATTCTCTTATATGGAAATGATTCTGCTGCTTCGATGGATGATACCAATTGGCATCTATTTGAGCATGCCATTGGTGATGAGTGATTTGGCCAAAGAGGTGAGTGTTTTAGAGCAGCTTTATAAGTTGAAGTAGTAGTAGAGCTCACTCTATAACCATAGGACTGTTTTATCAGGATATACTATAAACTTTATCATGTGGTCATCTTGAAAGCAGATCTCAAGTTATATTTCTAAGAAATACCCTGAACTAGTACCTCAGGCACCTGAGGTAACTTAGGGAGTGTATTAATAACATGACGTAGAGTGTAGTCTTACACTTGAACCTCTTGAACCTTCAACTCCATCAATTCAATTAATTAGAAATTATGTAGATTCTTATCGCATTCGGTAGTTCTTACTTTACAAGTCCCAGCTAGTGTTTAGTTATCCAGTCGATGCAACACACAACACGCGCGAGTTTTCCGGTCAAAATGATAATAGAACCAAAACAACGAAAGCTTTTCACATTTATACACTACCAACGTTATTTGGGACTGTCCGATATTGATTACTCTATTGGTTTAAGACGCTATGTGCTTAAAGCAAATTGGTGTTCTTACACTATTCAGATATTGATCCAGATCATTTTAATTTTGATCCTTTTCGAAACACTGACTGGGAAGCGTCTTTATTACGTGGACATGTTGTCAACGACAGGGAACGCGTTTCACCACGTACTTATCTTGGCACCTTCGATAATTCAGATATTAGTCCAGGTTTGGTTTCGATTTCACCAAGAACCACAACGGATTCTCCTGCAGGCCTTAGGTCACTCAGCCTGGCGCTTACATGTGGACACGTTAAAATTGACTCGACCGCGTTGGCTTTTCCGGCTCTGGATAGGCATCTGTGCTTACTACGCCTTTAATATTGTATTGCAGTGGACTACTAAGTGGAGGGTGGATCGATCTCTGGGATATAGACTTTCCATTCTGGGCTTTTACTTGCATTTGGTGCGGTCCAACTATATAATCACTTACTACACATCTATAGTGTATGTGGTTATGGTTTTACTGCAAGCCCAAGCAAATCAGATAGATTGCATCCTGGCAAGAGCTCCGATATCTCTGGAAGAGCTGGCAGACAGTCTGTGTCTTTACGATGAGCTACTGTTGCTGTGCCAGGAAGAGATTATCCAAGTTTTTGGCGTCGCTTTACTATTAATTTTCTCATATTTTGTGCTGGATACTACATGTCTATTGTATTTATCCGGATTGGAGGAGCGTTTCTCATTTTGGGAAGTGCCGCTAATATTCAGTTGGATAATACCACTTTTAATATATCTATATATGCCACTGATAATAAATAACTTGGACAAGCAGGTAAGTGTTCCCGGGTAGCTTTCACAGCATTTGGGGTATTCGTGGTCAATGATCAATTAACTGGTTAAACATAAAGATCCAAAGGTTATCTTAAACAATAATATAGTTGCTCCGTATATTTTAACATATTATCTATTTATCCCAACCATTTCTTAGGGATCGTTAGGGATCATTCCTGTTTATTTTTTTTGAGGGAACGAACTACTTTACTGCATCAGAAACTTTTATTTCCTTACTTGCATAGCAACAACCACCCATGACTAGTGTAATAGGATACTGTAAACCTGGGCACAAGGTATATCTTAGTCGATTTGTTTGAAATAGAACGGTTTTAGAAACTAAACTCACACTTTCATCAATAGGGCGTGGCCTAACCTGACCACAAATTAAATTCATTTCAACTTCTATAGATCTTTTACGTTTGATTTTAAAATAATTATTTCGAGTAACACATCAATTTTCATTCAGTTATCCTGGTGACATATAACAAAACGCATCAGCAGTGTTCCGACAGAATGTCGGTAAATCAACGAAAGCTATTGCCATTTATACACTACCAACGTTATCTGGGACTAAACGACCTGGACTACTCTATTGAGCTTAACCGCTATGTGGTAGAACCAAGTTGGTGCTCCTGCACCCTTCAGTTATTTGTGCCGGCTATTGTATTTATATCCATTTATGAAATTTTACTTAAAAAGTGCGATTCTATCGTGAACCTTGACTCCGAGTCGGGTGCATTATTTTACTACCTAGTGCAATTGGCAGTACCAATCACTCAGCTGTTGGTCAACCTTTGGATACGCATCCACCAGCAATCGCAAATGAGGCTCCTAAATAGATTGTCCGACTTGGCGCTGGATCTACACGTGAACACCCTCACGTTGCAAGGTCCTCGTTGGCTTTACCGGCTTTGGACAGTCGTCACTTCCTATTATGCCATATATTTAATCACAATTGCTGTGATTTATTGGAGTCTTTGTCCGCAAATAGAAAAGATAGTAACCTTCGTGTGCTTCTTACTCAATTTCGTGCGTATTTTTTATGTAATTACATGCTACACATCCTTGGTGAGTGTAGTGTTGAGTCTGTTGCAAGCACATGCAGCTCAGCCGTACCTAGCAGGACCTTCAATATCAGTGGACTGTTTGGCAAACAATTTGCGCATTTATGATGAGATACTGTTGCTGTGTCACGAAGAACTCATGGAAATTTTTGGTATAGCCTTGCTATTGAACTTCTTAAGTCTTGGTCAGTACTCCATATTTATGGGGTACCTAATCTCATTGGAGAAGCTGCACACTTTATGGAATGTAATACACACACTGGCTTGGATGACAGCGATGTGTTTATATATGTGTATGCCGTTGATAATCAATAATTTCACCGAAGAGGTAAGTGTTTTTGAATATTTCTTAGTATTATCGATAGGAACCATTAAATTTTGGGTCCTTGTGATTAAAAAACAATCGACTGTGCTTCAATTGATTATATCATACTTAAGATACTCAGTTCTTAAATCAACTACAAATTTTCCTAAAAGGGTCATTAGCATCATAAAATTTGATTCTAGTATGAAATTCTTAAATTAAGACCACATCACGAATTTCTAGCTTGAAAAATCCTTCATAATTCAAAGCTGTTTTACTTTGTTTAAGAAATAATTGTTTTAAAAGTTTTCACTTGAATTAAGTACAGACTTTTTACCACCCTTTCGCTATTTTCTGGATGTTAGTATTAGTCTTCTAATTTCATCAAAAATATGTTAAAGGACTACGCCCTCCCGTCACCACAGGCGAAAAAAGGGTGTCAAATTCAATTGAGTGAGATTATTTGTTTAGTAAGATAGTCTTCAAAGCCTACACAATAAATCATTAGGCATTTGACACAACTATTTGGTTTCCACGGGAGGGAAAATTGTGATACTCTATTTTTGTGTATTTCTTACGGTTGACGAAAGTAGTCAAATTCAACATAATGCACTTTTTGATTTTCGTCAGGCTATACTATTGTATATTCCTAGTTAATCAAGCTAAGGCGAATATAACCCATATGTCTTTAAGGCCCATTAATTCAGTTAAAAAATTTTTTTGCAAAAATAATATTTCCGTAAAATATTATTTCATTTATTCACTCCCTGTACCCATAACTATATGTTCCAAGGACTATAGCATTTTTACTTATTCTTTTAAATATTTATTCAATATAATTAATATTTATGACAACTGCAGGAAGTGCAGAGAGCCGGGGGTACCCAAAACCCTGGAACACCTCCTCTGTACCTATCCAGCGCTCATGAGAAGCAAACTCAACCATCTGGGATCCCACACCTTAACTTTCTTAGAGGGTGTATCGAGGACACCACTGAACAAAGGAATATTAACGTCGCAAGGGTCAAATATGCGGTAGCACTAAGGACCAGATGGTCTATGTGAGGACACCCGTGAGGGTGACCTGCCGTCTTAACCTAACCTATTATTATTTATAAAGCGTTAAATTCCCGCGAATCTCAGCAAAAAAAAAAAAAAGCTGTAACATATATTTCAATATCACTGATTTCATTAAGAATATGTCGACGCTGGGCAGGAAATGAAAGGACAGAGCAAACAAAATATAATAACAATAAAATTGAGGCTATTATGTCTCACTGTTTAAACGTGAATTGTGACTCCATTCCAGAAAGCTAAAAGCACAACAAACCGTTAAGCAAACACAATTGGGCTAATGGCTCTTGGGCAAGAGTCATAAATACGGCTTGAAACTAATCAGTCTCTATCAGTTAGCGATTAGTCATTATCGGGCTATAATCGAATCATGTTGAACTACGAGCAAAGTGAGCTCTATCCGTATTACCGCATCTGCCGCTATTTGGGCATCTTCTGCATTGATTATAACCTGAAAAGGGAGCGTTATCGATTGCGTCGCAGTCTGGTCTGCTATCTGGTGCACTTTGCACTACAATTGTATCTGGTCAGCAGCATGGTAATATTGGTGGCCTACTGGACCTTGTGCTTCAAGAGTGAAATGACCGCCACAGGCAATCACTATGAACGGTTTGTTCTCTTTTCCGCCCTGATCATACAGTTCGTACAGAATGCCTGGCTCATCTGGCTCCAGGCTCCCCACGTGCGCATTGTGCGCCAGCTGGAGTTCTATCGCCGAAAGTATTTGACATCGGTGCGTCTGGTGTTGCCACGGCGGCTGCTCTGGATTCTTGTGATCATGAACTCGATATACCTGAGCAACTATCTCAAGACCTGCCTGCTGGACTGGTTGGAAAATGCCTCCAAGTGGTTCATTCTCAGTACGATGGGTTTTCCAATCCGTGCCATCATCAGCAGCGTCATCCTGGCCACCTATGTCTGCCTCGTGCATCTTGTGCGGCATTTACTTAGCTGGAACCAGGGTCAACTCCAGAAGTTAGTCCATCAGTTGCAACAACCCAAACGAAATTGCAGCGTCGTCCTGCGTCTGCGCAGCTGCCTCGATCTACACGATCGCCTACTCGTCTTGTGCAGCGATGAGATTAGCCTGGTTTATGGCTTTAACATTTGGCTGTGCCTGCTCTTTTCCTCCCTGGACGCGACCAGTATCTTATACATCATTATGGTTGGCCAAACAGACAAAACTCTGTGGGAGCATCTGATAATGAGCTTTGTCTGGCTCTCACCAACGTTAATGACCTCGTCGACAGCTCTGATAAGCAATACAGTTCACGTACAGGTATGTTGGCTTAAAAGATAAGCTTTTATTTATGTTCATATTCTCTAGATTAGCATCAATGGCCATACGAGAGAGTTATACGAGATATTCACACCTTATAATTATTATCTTCAAAAACATTCCATGATATTTTCACTGAGAAATTTATACATTTACGTATCGCCCATTTCGGGATTAAATTCAATTATATAATTATCCAATTGTATCCAAAATCTCTATAGAATACATACAAGAATATTGTATTTATTATCCCATCAGCGTAGAAAACCAGGAAAATAACCTTAATGTATTTTACATATAAGATATAGGCTCTATCGAGTTTAGGGTCGGCAGTTATTATTAGACTTTTAAAAGTCCCATTAAAAACTTTTTTCACTTAGTCTTATCTTCAGTATCAGCTCTTCTTTTCAAATCTTTTTTTTACAATATTGCCAAGGATGAAGTGATGAGACAATGTGCTTTTCAATACCTCGCAGGCATATGCCTCAACGATTAAGGAATACCCATAATTTATCTGCCTGTTACGGAAACATGCGAGTATAACAAATATCAATTAAATTGATTAATTCCTATAATTAGCAATAGTGCATATTTGTTTTATGCGATTCAGTAGTTCCTACTTTACAATTCACAGCGAGTATTCAGTTATCCAGTCGATGCAACACACAACAGGCGCGAGTTTTCCGGTTAAAATGATAATAGAACCACAACAACGAAAGCTTTTCACATTTATACACTACCAACGTTATTTGGGACTGACCGATATCGATTACTCTAGTGTTTTAAGACGCTATGTACTCAATGCAAATTGGTGTTCTTATACTATTCAGATATTGATCCAGATCATTTTAATTACCTCCCTTTACGGTACTCTGGCCGACAAGTGTGTTGCTTTCATTGACATGCTGTCAGAGACAGGGAACGACTTTCACTACACATTCATCCTATCAATGCCAATCATTCAGATGTTGGTTAATATCTGGCTACGTTTCCATCAAGAACCGCAACGGGCTCTCCTCCAGATGTTAACTGATTTAGCTCGTCGCCTTAAAGTGGATACCCTCCAATTGGTTCGCCCTCGTTGGCTTTTCCGGATCTGGATAGGCATCTGCACTTACTACACATGCATAATTGTACTGAATTTCTTTTCCATGTGGAATGCAGATATCCGTCTGAGTTATATACCACCAATGTTGGGCTTCTTTATCCATAATATTCGTTCCAACTATATAATCACTTGCTACACATCGTTAGTGTATGTGGTAATGGTTTTGCTGCAAGCCCAGGCAGATCAGTTGAAATTCATCCTGGCAGCAACTCCGATATCTGTGAAGGATCTGGCGAACAGTCTGCAACATTACGATGAGATCTTGTTACTATGTCAAGAAGAAATAGTGCAAATCTTTGGCGCCTCGTTGATATTACCTTTTCTATATTTTTTGCTGAATACTACATGTATACTGTATGTATCCGCGTTGGAGGAGCGGTTCTCAATTACAGAGATGTTGTTCGTACTTATATGGATGTTACCAAATGCTATATATTTATGTATGCCACTGATATTTAATAACTTGGCCAGACAGGTGAGTGCTAATCAAAATACTGCTAAACAGGTCGGAACTAGATACTCTGGTTATGACTATATAACACAAGACCCCAATTTATATATTAAAATTTAACAACAAGGAATATTGTGTTAGAGACCCTATACCGATTGTAGAAAGAATCCTTAAATATTGTGTTACTTATTGTGTGACAGTGATCTTTAATGGTGTCAACTTCAATAGATAAATACGGGTTTACAAGTCAATACGTTCGAATATTATACAATATGAACATCTATTTTCATAGGCCAGTATACAGCAGGTTAATATCCTGATCGAAGTGAACTTACTATTAATATTCAATAGTTTAGAAAACATAGCTAAACGCAGACTAACTCTTTTAATTAATTAACTAATTTTGAAAGTAGAACGTACCCAAAGACAGATTAAGCATTTACAATTTAATCAATTAAGTGTAGATTTCGATATCATATTGTTCATTAGTAACAAGTTTAGGTGCCATTTAGTTCTCCAGACAACTTGAGCCACAACACAACACAGCACGTGAAATGTCACAAGAACTACAACCCAAAAAGCTATTCACCTTTTTGGATTACCAGCGCTTCTTGGGTCTGAATGATCTCAAATACTCCAGCTCCTCCCAGTGCTATGTAGTACATCCTAATAGTGGCTCCTGCAGCATACAGTTGTTGGTGCTGTGCCTCATAATTGGCGCCTTGATGGAAACACTATTGGGAAGCCCCGTGGAATACCTGGGCGTTCAGTCAAGGGTGGATATAGTATTTTACCAAGCAATAATCGTAGCCTCACAGACAACTCAGCTGCTAGTGAACGTTTGGCTTCGCATCCAGCAACAATCCCAACAAACACTTCTGAACCGTTTGGCAAATTTGGCAACACGTCTAAAAGTGGACACGAATGCATTAACCCTACCTCGCTGGCTCTATCGATTTTGGATAGGCGTAACCATTTATTGTACCTGTAATATTCTGCAATTTAAGATATTAACGTGGGATTCAAGTCAGCCGTTGATGACCGTTCTATGTTTCTGTTTGCATTTTGCACGCATTAACTATGTCATCACTTGCTACACATCCTTAGTGTTTTTGGCACAAAGATTGTTCCAGGCACTGGCAGATCGAATAAACTCTAGCCAAGTTGGATATATGCTACCCCTTGGGGTACTGGCCGACTTTTTGTGCGCTCATGATGAGCTTTTCTTACTTTGTCAAGAGGAGATGGTTCAAGTTTTTGGCGCCGCTTTGATATTTCCCTTTCTATATTTTCTGATGGATACAACATGCATTGTCTACATTGCATCAGTCGAAGGGTTCTCATTATGGGAACTGACATTGGTGCTTAGTTGGATGGCTCCACTCTTCATGTATATGACAATACCTTTGATGGTCAACAATATTGGGCAACAGGTAAGCAAGGGGCTTAAGTATTTGACTTCTAAATTCTGCTATAGGAATAATTTACAAACATTCTGGGGTATTTGCTGTAGCGAAAAAAAACTGAATTGATGAAGGATAAAACATTTAACATGTTGCATCTCCAAACGTGATATGGCCAGACAAATCTAAAGATGCAAAATATATAAATAATTATTACAAAACTTTTATTTTTGCCATCAAAACATAGTTCATCACGCGTCTCTCCGGTTTCCACCCAATGCTGAAAACTGGTGAAAAACCGTAAAATGTGATAATTATTATGATATTTTCAGTACACTCATACATTTGTCATCATAAATATCATTATGAAAGTAGCACCTAGCTAGAGGCAGATTGACTCTTTTAGTTAATAACCTAATTTTGAAAGTAGCACCTAGCCAAAGTCAGATTAACATTTGCAATTAATCAATTAAGTGTAGATTTCGATATCATATTGTTCATTGGTAACAAGTTTATGTTCTATTTAGTTCTCCAGGTAACTTGAACCACAACACACGTGAAATGGCACAAGAACTACAACCCAAAAAGCTTTTCACCTTTTTGGATTACCAGCGCTTCTTGGGTCTGAATGATCTCAAATACTCCAGCGCCTCCCAGTGCTATGTAGTACATTCTAATTGTTGCTCCTGCAGCATACAGTTGTTGGTGATGTGCCTCATATTTGGTGCCTTGGTAGAAACACTATTGGGCAGGACCGTGAAATACCTGGGTGTTCTGACAATGGTGGACAAATTATTTTACAATACAATTTTCATTGCCTTACCCACTATTCAGCTGCTGGTGAACATTTGGCTTCGCATCCAGCAACAATCGCAACAAACACTTCTAAACCGACTGGCACATCTGGCAATACGTCTAAGAGTGGACACCAATGCATTAACCCTACCTCGCTGCCTTTATCGATTTTGGATAGGCGTAACCATTTTCTATTTCTATAATATCTTGAAATTTAAGATCTCATCGTGGGATGACGGTCCTCCGTTCATAGTCATTCTATGTTTCTGTTTGCATTTTGCACGCATTAACTATGTCATCACTTGCTACACATCCTTGGTGTTTTTGGCACAAAGATTGTTCCAGACACTGGCAGATCGAATAATCTCTAGCCAGGTTGGATATGTGATACCTCTCGGGGAGCTAGCCGACTTTTTGTGCGCTCATGATGAGCTTTTCTTACTTTGTCAAGAGGAGATGGTTCAAATTTTTGGCACCGCCTTGATATTTCCTTATCTATATTTTGTGCTGGATATAACATCCATTGTCTATATGGCTTCAATCCAAGGGTTCTCATTATTTGTACTGAGATTGGTGCTTAATTGGATGGTTCCCCTTTGCATTTACATGGCAATACCTTTGATGATCAACAATATTGAGCAGCAGGTAAGCAAGGGTTAACATACTTGGGCTAGTTATTATTTTTACACGACTAAATTCAAAACATTCTACGGTACATTAAACATTTTGCATCTCCAAGCTTGATACGGCCAGACTAATCTAAAGATGCAAAATGTATAAATAATTATTACAAAACTTATATATTTGCCATCAAAACTTCTACATTTAGAAAACTGTCAAAGTTTTAATGATGTCAATTCGATTTCCCATGAAAGTATTATTATTTTGTCTCATTGTTTAAGTGTGAATTGTGCTCCGTTCGACAAAGATGAAATCAACCTCCAGATTGTTAAACAAACCAAATATTTATATTTTAATTCGATGGATTTGGAAATCATTTCGATTCGATCGATTTTTGTAAATAGAATTTACTAAATACCTTCCCTTAGGTGGAAAATTGTGTAGGCCAAGTAAAATTAACTCACAAAAAACCTTTCTTACATAACATAGATCATCACACGTCTCTCCAGTTTCCACCCAATGCTGAAAACGGGTGAAATCCCGTCAAATGTGATATTTTCACGGGATTAACTTCAAATTCATTTTCAGTACTCATTCAATATCATTATAAAAGTAGCACGTAGCTAAAGAAACTCTTTTAATTAATTAATTCATTTTGAAAGTAGCACCTAGCCAAAGTCAGATTAACATTTGCAATTAATCAATTAAGTGTAGATTTCGATACCATATTGTTCATTAGTAACAAGTTTAGGTGCCGTTTAGTTCTCCAGACAACTTGAACCACAACACACGTGAAATGTCACAAGAACTACAATCCAAAAAGCTATTCACCTTTTTGGATTACCAGCGCTTCTTGGGTCTGAATGATCTCAAATACTCCAGCTCCTTGCAGTGCTATGTAGTACATCCTAATTGTTGCTCCTGCAGCATACAGTTGTTGGTGCTGTGTCTTATAATTGGCGCCTTGATGGAAACACTATTGGGCAGCCAGGTGTATTACCTGCGCGTTCAGTCAAGGGTGGACACATTATTTTACCAAACAATAGTCGTAGCCTCACAGACAACTCAGCTGCTGGTGAACGTTTGGCTTCGCATCCAGCAACAATCGCAACAAACACTTCTAAACCGACTGGCAAATCTGGCAACACGTCTAAAAGTGGACACCAATGCATTAACCCTACCTCGCTGGCTTTATCGGTTTTGGATAGGTGTAAACATTCTCTATACCTGTAATATGTTAAAATTTAAGATCTTCTCGTGGGATTTAACCCCGCCGCTGTTTGCCATTCTATGTTTCTGCTTGCATTTTGCACGCATAACCTATTTCATCACTTGCTACACATCCTTAGTGTTTTTGGCACAAAGATTGTTCCAGGCACTGGCAGATCGAATAAACTCTAGCCAAGTTGGATATATGCTACCTCTTGGGGTACTGGCCGACTTTTTGTGCGCTCATGATGAGCTTTTCTTACTTTGTCAAGAGGAGATGGTTCAAGTTTTTGGCACCGCCTTGATATTTCCCTTTCTATATTTTGTGCTGGATACAACATCCGTTGTCTATATGGCTTCAATCGAAGGGTTCTCATTATTGGAACTAACATCGGTACTTGTTTGGATGGCTCCACTCTGCATGTATATGACAATGCCTTTGATGATCAACAATATTGGGCAACAGGTAAGCAAGGAGTTAAGATTCTTGTTATTTTTTATAGGACTTTTTTCAAAACATTCTGAATTCACGATAGCGAAATGGGAAATTTCAGTCAAATGTGCGAAGAGTAGGTGGAAAATTTGAACAGCTCTTAGCTCATTTGTACAAGTTCATGAAGTTGGCAAAGCTTAATTATAATTGTGAAAGTCCCTACCAACGGAACGATTTCTTTACAATAAATCAATTGAAGGTCTCATTTCTCATTTCTTTAATAGATCAATCTATATAATGTTGTAACAATTTTAGATGCGGTTTAGTTTTCCAGCCAACTTATACCAGTTTACTTGTAAAGTTAACAGACAATATTTTACAAGGATGGCAATCCCAAAAGCTGTTACGATTTTGGATTACCAAAAGTTCTTGGGCTTCTGTGGTGGCTTTATGGTACAGTCAAATTTGTAATCCCACACCACCTTGTTCTGCCCAGTTGTATATTATAGTATACTAGATGCGACATGTGATGTCATGTATTCGTTTAAGGATCGTTTCCCATTTCTCGAAGTGCTATTGGTACCTAATTGGTTAGCACCCTCCTGCTTGTAGCATGCCCTTGATGGTTAACAGGGTGGTAAGGCAGGATGTTTCATTATCAATTAGCTATAAGTAAAATTTCACATTCCACAAAGTCGAAAGAAATATTTAGAAAGCAGATCCTTAATCAAATGCAATTAGTCTAATGGTTCTCAACAAAATTAAATTTTTAAAATTCCTATTGTAATTATACAATTTATTCCATATCACACTATCTCATATTTACGTGCAATATTACTGTGATGTTCCCAAGGGTGACAACGAAAAGTTGCCCCATTTAATACGTATTCGTTTTATCGAGAGATGTTACACTTATTATGCATGGGATCATAGAGATTTTGGTTCACTACATAATAAGAATGATATATCCAAGAGAAATATGGTACATTAAACGCATTGTCCCTAAGGTACAGTCAAGTGGAACATCAATTCAATTGCAATGATTGTCATCAAAGTAGGAGGAGCTAATTATTGATTAACGTGAGCCATTCAGGACTTTCGATTCTACTTTCGTCTGTCAGTTGCTCGTTTTCAGTCATGTCATACGGATCCGAGTTGCGCGTCTATTTGATTGCCTTGAAGTGTATCGGTTTACTTTGTATTACGCACGACGCTAGTGAACCCTACCTGACCTATGCCACCAAAGGTGACCAGACACTGGCACTGGTCGCCCTTATTGTAGCTGAAATAGGGGCATGGTCCGCATTCGCACATGTATTGATGACGCCTGAGAGCTACAAGTTGCCCATTTATGGTCCTGTGGGGAATACTTATTTGTTAATCAACTACGTGGTTGCCTGCCTGGTTATATCAGTCGTTTACCTCTATTTTTTTATCAAACGCCGCAGCCTACTAGCTCTACTCTCACTGCTTCTTTATCACAATCGAAAGGATCTACAAAATTGTTATGCAAAACGGTTTTTGATCCGTTTTTGCGTCTATGTTGGCTTTACAGCGCTCTGTGCCTTCATTTACGGCAAAGCCTTTAAGCATTCCGCGATTCCGGTTCTGCCCTGTGTGCTTTTAAGCGTAGTTTTCACTTACAGCTACTTACTGATAGGGCTTATCATAGTGCTCTATAGATGTTTGGCACAGGTTCTGGCTGCCCTTTTACACCTTTACAATCGAGATTTGCTTGATGCAACAACATCAACAGCATCGATAACAACAAGGACAAAGTTGTGGCGATTGGGTTTATGGCAACGTAATCAGATTCTCATCGTTTGCCGCGAACAGCTAAACTTTGACTTTGGTCTTGCAATGGCGCTTATTACGGCATATGTGTTATTAACGGCACCAGGTGCTCCCTTCTTTCTGGTTACGATTGTCTTAGAGATGGATGCGAACTCGGCGGGCAATGTCTATTATATACACGCATTAATCGAAACACTACTCTGGAATATACCCTATGTGGTCACGATGCTGATGATACTCCAGACAGATGTGGTACGGCAGGAGGTGTGTATAAGGTTGATTAGCGTATTATACTAACTTTGATGTTCGCAATTGATTAAAAGTACAATTTTAAGATTTCCTTTCTTCCCCCAATTTAATCTTTGAAAATGGTAAGGGGGTACCCTTAAGCAAATGTTAATTGTTTGTTGGCTAACTACAAATTATAATTGCTTCCCTTAATTCACGCTCCAACGGCAACTGTTACGGTGACTCATTCAAGATTCAATATTAATAAGTGCAAATTGTTATAGATACAGGATACCAAAGTAAACTAACAAGTTCAAACCATCGCTATGCTAAACACATAGTTCATTTAATTTCAATTTAGGTCCAAAATAAATACCATTAGGGAAATTGGTTATTGTAACAAAAATCCCAGGGAAACTCAACCTGCTTTTATGCCCATCAATAAAAGTGAACTGTTTGTTTAGCATTCAGTTAACAACCGACCAGTTAACAAACCAAAATTATTTCAGTTGTCCACAGGTAAGGCATATTTGGTAGGAGATTTACCCACGATTTATTCTAATTTCCAATTTCTAAATTGGGGTTTGCCTGCGACTGCCACTTTCATAATGTAAATGTAAGGTTACAGAGCAGGGGAAGATAGAAACTAACAGTAGACAGTGGAGTGAGTATTAGTATGAAGGCAAGCCTTTACTAGTGGGCACAGATATTAATCCTCCAATGAAACTGCTGATTGTAGCGCCTACTGGCAATACTCCAAGGTCATTGTAAATAATGTTGTTGCGCACGTAATAGGCAGCGTCCACAATTCTCCGGAGAATTTTGCTTTGGCATCACCCGATGCGTTGGATTGTTTGATTCTGTTGCCATTCAGAGTGATTTGGATTGAGTTCAAACGCTACAGAGAAAAGGTTGCATGTTGACTCTTTTGTTCCATAGCGTGGCCCTCGTACTCATTCAGGAACTCCTATACCATGGCCGCTTGCATTTCTCCTGCCCGAGCTGGTAGCGAAAAAAGCCGTGTCATCCGCATAGGTTGCAGTCAAAGTACGACGCCAACTTGGAAACGGAAGATCTGAGGTGTAAATCGTGTACAACACAGGACCCAACACGCTACCTTGGGGGACTCCAGCAGAAATCGGCTTAATAGACGACTTAGAATCCCGTATTTCTACGAAAAATGTTGTTCCAAGTAAAAACCATCTTAGAATGAGGAGTAGATGTAATGAGAGGAGGTCCTCGTGCCAGAATCGGTCGAACACATCCTAGGTCTTTATTTTCAGTATTTTCCCCGCTCAAAGGCTTCCAAAATATGGTTGGTGACCCGATGCACTTGGTCTATGGCACTGTGGCTGCTTCTGAAGACAACTTGATGGTTGGGAAGGGCAAGCTCGAAAGCATCAATTTAATATTAAATCAACTACGAATGCACTTAACTAATGGGTTTGTTTTGGTTTGTTGTGCTGCAAAACAACAGTATAATTTATCTCTACTTGGCTTCAAGTCAGCCCTTTCACCGGTTGGATCTCATATATATTCAATTAAATTTCTTTGTTTTGCAGGCCAATAAAACGGCAAAGATACTGGCAAAAATACCTCGTACTGGCACGGGTCTTGATAAAATGGTAAGTGTTAAAAGATCTTGAGTTTCAATTTCATATTATAAGGTTTATCAAATAGGTTGAAAAGTTCCTGCTAAAAAACCTGCGGCAACAGCCCATACTAACAGCCTATGGATTTTTCGCCCTAGACAAAAGCACTTTGTTCAACGTATGTGAAATTTCCATATCTCAAAGATTTTTGTATTTTAACGTATATTTACTATTCCACAGCTCTTTACGGCCATCTTTACCTATATGGTCATATTGGTACAATTCAAGGAAATGGAGAATTCAACGAAATCGTTGCAGAGAGCATAAAATAACTTTAACTTACCGAATCATAAGTCAAGCAGCCAGTTGCTTTTGATTTATAATTTTTGCGCCATTTTCTGTATTCTGCTTTAATGACAGCCGCATGACGTTTCCAGTATTTTCCCTCAAGGACAACGGTCTGTGTGAAAAGAAGAAAATACAATCATACATAATATTTATTTATTTAATAACAACAATATAAAATAATAAAATATTTTTATTTGCTAACCGACCGTTCACACTATCGCATATTTACGTGCAACATTGACGTCACAAAATGTGGCTACGATAAATTCACTGACGTCAGCAATGTGACGCGTGTCAGAGTTGCATGTCATTTAAGACCAGTGTTGTAAAATGTTACCAAATGACCTCAGTCAAAGCTTTAAAAGTTGACCGTGTTGTAAACACAATTTTTACCGAAGCTTACACTATTTAGAAACATTTAGATTAGATTGACCGCAATGTAATAATTGCATGTAATATTTTAATAACCTCTTGTCAGAAAAAATTGCATGTAAATATTAGATAGCGTGAACAGGCCTTAGATCCTACCTTGCACATTTTACTAACAATTTACCACTCGGAGTGTCGTTGTATGTCTCGAGTAGAGCTCTTTTGTCAACTAATTTGAAATCCCAGAACAAAGCAAAGTCAATAACTCAACGTTGGGGTAATCAAAATTTTATAAAAATTTTTAGCACACTAAATAATTGTACCCTCACGAGAGCCTTCCATTTAGCAAACTTTGCCAAATGAAAACAAATTGTAGGCTCGATAAGATAAATCATTTTTACTGGGTACAGAGTCGAGTTGTGTTGATTTTTTCCAGCGGATCTAGACGCAAAAACCCAGATAAGACTGTCCTTAAGTGCTATATAGTCTGGAACTGACTCTGGGGTGCTCAGACTGATGGCTGTTCAACAAACAAACTATAATATGGGTGTGGCTTTCAGGTTCTGCCTCCATAACTTGTGTGTTCTGATAAGCTAATTAGCAGATATTGTGCATGGTGTATACATTATATTCTTTGAGCGAAGTTGAATTACTGAGCTCGAAAATGTGTTGATCAATAAGAAACCAAAGTAAATAGCGTTCACTTGATAGAAAACGTGCACAAGATCAATAGAAACACAATCAAAACATTGATATGTTATCTATCAATCAACGAAACAGGAAACTTGACTTTGTGAGAATTATTTTATTCTTTTGAATTTCATCATAACTAAAGACGTTTATATTTATGAAATCTGGGAGTTTTTGATTACATTTAAGTTCACGCATCTTGTTTATAAGTATATTCTTAATTCAGTTTCTAAAGAAATTCAAATTTCTTACACATAAGTAAATCCTCAACTGTTCCCATTAAGATATAACCTTATCTGGTGATACCTTAGCTTGTATTTTTATGGAAACTCTTTCAATGCATGCTTCAAAGGACAGTTTACATGGACCGTTTTTCATAGTTTAGTCAAAAACAAGAAAATTTCGCAGAATTTGTAGAGTGTACTAAATAATTATACATATAGAAACACGAATTCAATTTCAAATATAACATTAATCTCAGTCTATAAATAAAAGCGGCAATAGGTGAACGATAGCCAAATATAAACGCCCGTTCTTATCACGTGCTGCAAGTCAGAGCAAAGGGGAGCCCATGTATCTGGGTCTATTCGTACTATCTCCCACTGAGTTAACGGCGCGCGACTTCGATCACGCGTTCAGCGGATGGTGCCTCCCGAAAACCCAGGGTCACAATAGACGAATAACGATCTGGACCAACCAAAGTGGGGGATTGTTTCAGTACTTTGAGCCCGCTTAAGCTTAGGTATGTTAAACCATCAACTATTGGGGGTTTCAACGAGAAAGAAAGAAGGGGAAGAAAATGCAATAGGGTTGTAAGGAAATGTTCTTTGCTAAGTTACGTACTAAGACGTTTTATAAGTTAGGTTGTATATGGTATAAAAAGAACTCTTACTCCCACTTAGTAGTACTTATGGATCTTCAGATGGATTTGGTAGATTTTTTGGAATTCTGGGATAAGCTATAGTAAACACGACTTGTTTTCCAGCTCAAAATGAGGCATGTTCTCGTTTCCAAGTGCTTTTCAAAAGTAAAACAATTGAAGCTTGAAAAAAGCACTCTTAGGATGAAAAGTGGATACATTACGGAGAAATATTGAAATTGTTATTGATTTCTCAAGCGCAAAAGCAAAACTTTGCAAAAGGAACAATAATATTGATATTTTTCGGAGATGAAATGAGAGGATCCAGTTTGGATATTAGTCTAAATATCTATCTATTTGTAAATACTATTTGTATATGTATTTATAGTCTTACCGCACACATTTCACTACTATTAACTACGTTCGCCTGCCAGTCAACAATTGTTACTACTTACTTGTGGATTACTATGTATGTCAACGTCCAGCGGCGATGCGAATTGACACACCGGTGTTCTGCGCTTTTGTATAACTGCAAAAAAGGGAGAGAAAAAACATACACAGGTTAGCCAGGTACTACGGAAAGAGCGTCAATAAAGTTTGATAAGATTTCGCCCAGCGATAGCAACAGTACTATCTAGAGTTATATCTAGAGAGATGTCCGTGGTGACTACAATGACAACGTTCTACACGTGTATAATAATCGTAATTTTGGGGGGAGTGACGTTTTAGTATATTTCACAACAAGTCAACAGAAAGATATTCGCGTTTATAAATTAGTTTATACTTTAAAGTACGTTTAAGCAATGAGATAAATGTAATTTATGGCATGGACAAAAATAAATTCTTTCCACAGTGAAACGATTATATTCGGTGCGATGAGGTTCATTCAGCAGAACTAATCGCTGACTAACTTCCGCTGTGTTATTTTAATCTACTGCGACTTTGGATTTGAGATTTCAATCAAAATTTAGAGATTGCACTGATCAATAGTCAATAATATGGTTCCGCTATAAGTTTAGTAGTTAACAAATCAAGATAATTGTGATTTTTACTATATCTTTCAGAAATGATAAAGCAAATCAGATATCAGTCAGCAATTCGTTCAGCTGATAGATATTTGAACTAGTTTTCCCAGCTATACCTTTTATATATATTTGATTAGTTCAGGAACATTAGATTGACGATTTTACTATATCAGCTTAGACTAAAATCAACATTACCCTTCTGAGAAATGAAGATTATCATTTAGATCATGTAGTAAGTATGCCTAATCTAATGAATAATAATGCTAATGCATACTAAGTATGAGACAAGTATTAAATATGAGGGGTAGATCTATAAGTTCAATACTTTATAAATAGACCTGAAATTTTCCATTTGCCTTTGTCGCAGTCGCCGTTGTCATTGTCGTCACTTTGAAGAGATAATCGTTTACGAGTTTATAACGTCATTGCAATCTAAATGTTAATCTCTTTACTCAAATGATGTAACAGATGAAAAGTTTTGGAGAAGTTCAAACAGAGCACCGACTGTCAATAAAGTCGAGGAATACAGCTTTGAAGTTTTAGGTTTAATCAAGAAATAATAAGAATAATATCTTCAATTATGGTGTGTTGTCTTAGGGTCTTAAAGGATCATAATGGAGGTAAAACATGTCTAGGGCTTGGCTTTACTACAAAACCATATGTTCCCATTGAGACAACAACAATAATACACAGATCTCGTAGTCAACAAAGCGACAAGCAGCACAGTAAACGATTAAGACCCCAGACGGGCATCTCTGATAAGCCAGCGACGCTGATAAGAAGAGCAGGAAAAGTGCGTCGCAAGTTGAGAGCTCCAGACACTTGGCAACGGACAGACAAACTACGAATATGATTCCTAATCCATGTCTCGAGAGGCTGCCAAAAAAACCAACTGACAAATTTTCTCTACCAATAAAACACGACTCATCTCTGCCACACACATCAGCTACGTGCGATAGAGCGAATACGACAGCGACTGCGATCGTGTGTTTGTGCTGCAAAATCATTTTATACCCTGTTAACAAATTGGTAGAGAGTGTATCATGAGAGGAGACCCTGAGAGACCCTATAAGGTTGGTAAGGTTACGTTAAGACGGCAGTTTATCCCCACAGGGCCTTGCAAGGACTGAATTCAACCATATTTTTACTTATGTTAGATTATTTTTCTCATTTTTACTTAATTAAAGTTGATGTTTTTATTATATTTTAGTATATTTTATGTATTTCTGCTACTAAAAGACCCTGTAAGGTTGGTAAGGTTAGGTTAAGACGGCAGTTTATCCCCACAGGGCCTCGCAAGGACTGAATTCAACCAATTTTTATTTATTTTAGGTTATTTTTCTCATTTTTACTTAATTAAAGTTGAAGTTGTTATAATATTTTAGTATATTTTATGTAAGACCCTATTGAGTTAAAGTCAAGACCCTGAGAGACCCTATAATGTTGGTAAGGTTAGGTTAAGACACCAGGTCACCACCGGAGGGCCTCGCAAGGACTGAATTCAACCAATTTTACTTGTTTTAGGTTATTTTTCTCATTTTTACTTAATAAAGTTAATGTTTTTATTATATTTTAGTATATTTTATGTATTTCTGCTACTAAGAGACCCTATAAGGTTGGTATGGTTAGGTTAAGACGACAGTTTACCCCCCCACAGGGCCCACAGGGACTGAATTCAAACAATTTTTACTTGTTTTAGGTTATGTTTCTCATTATTACTTGATAGAAGTTGATGTTTTTATAATATTTTAGAATTTTTTATGTGAGACCCTATTGAGTTAAAGTCAAGACCCTGTAAGGTTGGTATGGTTAGGTTAAAACGGCAATTTACCCCCACAGGGCCTCACAGGGACTGAATTCAACCATATTTTACTTGTTTCAGGTTATTTTTCTCATTTTTACTTTATTGAAAGTTGATGTTTTTATTATATTTTAGTATATTTTGTGTATTTCTGCTACTATAATTGAGTTAAAGTCTAGACTATGCAATAAATGGGAAATAAAATTTCTTTCAATTTTATTGCCTTACTTTTTTACTTTAATTTCACATGTATTAAAAATCTCAGGAACTAAAAATGCTACGGATATCAAATTTGGTATGTATGTTTTCGCATACCGTACGCAGATCCAGTGTGTTTAAAAATTTTCATATTCTTCTCCTCAGCCGCGAAAATCGGAAAAAACACATTTTGAGGATATGTTCTTAATTGGTGTATTTTAATATTATTTGTTATTTCTATCCTGACAATATACAAGGAGCAGCGCAGCGACTGCTTGCAGGGTATATCCTAGTCGATCACACTCGACAAGAGCATATTTAGTAGTTTTATTGTTTATAATTTTTTGTTGGCTTTGGCAGCCGTTGCTCCCAATTTGTGTTGTTATTAAATTTTGCACGTGTAGCGTTAACCGCCCAAGGAAATATTCATTAAATAATTTTTTTAAATCGAAGATGATTTGTATTTGTTTTTGAATATAATAATATTGTTTTTGTTAACGCCTTTCTGCGCATTTATAGCCACGTGTCGGCGTGGCGCCCTCAACGCCGCAACGCTTGAAAAAACTCTGTTTACTTCAGCTGAACAAAATTACAAATTAGAGCAATTTGAGGGTAAACATTCAATATGTGATATTTAATGCTTTAACAGAGTTTCATCGACCGACTTTCCTAATAAAAACAATTTAAATTATGGAAACTATATTATAAATCGTATGAAACGGACTCTTCAAATATAATAAATATAATAGAAATAATACAAATTGTTGGGTATATATACATATATATTTAAATAACTTTTTTTTTGCTAATCAAATTGATAATGAATATGTAATATAGTTATTTAATCGTGATGAGAACCCTGCCAGACAAGTCAGAGCTTTTAGACATTGTAAATCAGCTATTAATTAAAAAAAAAAAGAGGAAGGAATTTGAATAATGAAATATCTCTGAAGTAAACCCCCCCCCAGGGAACCCCAAAAATGCCCCCCACCCTTTCCCTTTTTGGGTGGGGAAAAAGATGCGACTCAAAATCTCTAAAGATTTCCATGACAATCCTGACTATTTCATAAGCTGGAAAAGCAATTAATAATATTTAATAAGCCTTTCAGCACCAAATTCCTGAAATTTATATTCCGAAATGATTTGAAAGAAGAGCGGAGAGCGAAATACAAAAATATTGTAATTACTGCACGAATTTGGCAAATGCTTAAAAGTTTTTATTGAAAAATGCACAGATGTACGAGTATGTGTCGATTTGAATTTTATTTTTGGAATAATAGCAAATATTTGTTCAGTTTTTCGATATGTATACTTACATTGCATATGCCAGCAACGCCAGATGACATTATTAAGTCGTATTTTGTCCTTCCAACGTAATCGCACTCCTTTGAAGTGATTCCATTTGGGAGAGGTGAGTTTTTGACTGCAAAAAATAAGATCAAATATCAAAGTAAATATATAAAAACACTCGCTAATTAGTATTGCAGTTTATGTAGTTTACAAATATAGAATACACGTTTTGTTTATAAATAATATAATGTATAGAAATGGACAGATTGTGTGCTATTTATAGAATGCCCCATAACCCGCCTGGGCGACAATCTCAAAATAAAATCTGAGTAATATTTATGCTATACACAGCTGAAAAAAAAATAAAAATTACCAACTGTCGGGTTTGATTAGATAGAAACATTTGTTAATCTGAGTATAATAATCAATATTGATATCCAGCGATTGACATGGGAGGTCTCCTCTATCGCCCAAAACAAAAAACTGTTATTAATTAATATCAATAGGTATCAATATCAATTCATATACATAATAAACAATGCTTAACTAATCAATACCTAAGCGATACCCGATCCGTTATTATGTTTGTTGTTATCGCCGCTGATGATTCACCAGCAAAAAGTACTTGACAGGTGCATCTCTTGTTATTCTACTCGATACACACCCTCGACAGAAATTGCATAACAAACTACTCGAAGCGAATGTTTCAACAGTTGGCTGCATTCACGGAACCCTCATACCCAACCCCATCCCTCCCTAACCCCTTTCGTGCATCTCCGCATTCTTAGAAGAAGCTGTTTGTGTTTTCGTTACGTTTAACTTCCCGGTTACGTATTTGCCCCCTGGCCTTTTCATTGACAGAAATCCAATTTTACTTGACAATTTCAATACCCGAACATCCCTATAGGATGATAAAATATTGTGATTCCATTTACGGAAGGATTTTATTGAAAGGATGAAAAGTTCCAGGCCGACCTTTATATGGTATATATAAGATGTTCAGGTTGTATTGTTATATACTTTGCCAGCTCAGTCTTATATACAGAGTATGCATAAAATATGGGATTGATTGGGATTTCATTTGCGGAAGGATTTTAGTGAAAGGATGAAAAGTTCCAGGCCAGCCTTTATATGGTATAAATAAGATCTTCAGGTTTTAGTGTTATATACTTTGCCAGCTCAGTCTTATATACAGAGTCATGCATAGAAAATGGGATTGATTGGGATTCCATTTGCGGAAGGATTTTATTGAAAGGATGAAAAGTTCCAGGCCAGCCTTTATATGGTATAAATAAGATCTTCAGGTTTTAGTGTTATATACTTTGCCAGCTCAGTCTTATATACAGAGTCATGCATAAAAGATGGGATTGATTGGAATTCCATTTGCGGAAGGATTTTATTGAAAGGATGAAAAGATCCAGGCCAGCCTTTATATGGTATAAATAAGATCTTCAGGTTGTATTGTTATATACTTTGCCAGCTCAGTCTTATATACAGAGTCATGCATAAAAGATGGGATTGATTGGGATTCCATTTGCGGAAGGATTTTATTGAAAGGATGAAAAGATCCAGGCCTTCCTTTATATGGTATAAATAAGATCTTCAGGTTTTATTGGAGTTAAAAAGAGTTAATTCTTAACTTTTGAATGTTAAATACTTTGCCAGCTCAGTCTTATATACAGAGTCATGCATAAAAGATGGGTTGGGAAAAACCAGATTCATAAGGTTATTCTTCTAACTAGAGTCGCATGTGACAGATGGACTGGGAGAACCCAAAACATATAAATTGCCAATAAGCCAATCAAATAACGTTATCACAAAATGTTTTTTTGGATTAATGACGAGTATTGAGTAGTAGTAAACATATTCGTGGGCTCGCTTTCTACTATACTATAGTCAATAATTGTACATTACAAGCACTGCGCATTATCTAACCACAACCCCACAGCGAAGTTGAGTGGAATTGAAAACTGAATGGGAGTCCTGCAGAAATGCACTAAATGATAAGCTGATAAGATAGCAAAAACATAAATAAAGTCTATCTAACTGATAAAGTGTGGCAATAAAATATGAATATGTTAAACCGCAAGAACCGACAAACCAAACAAAAGGCATCAAAAGCTGACCATAAAAAACAAACTCGCCGCTGCCGCCAAAAATAGATCGTCAAAAAAATACGCAATATATACGATCTTCGATAAGTAAAAGCCTGAATGAACTATAATTTTGAACTCTATCACAAACTTGTGTACGTGCTCAATGTGAATTAGAGACGGCGGATAAAGTCCAATTTTTGTAAACATATACCTACATATATACATAAAGGCATACATATGTATATATATACAGGTGAAAAATATGCTCTTAAAGAGGGTATAACAATTTGATCATTCAAAATGCTCTAACAAATATTCAACATAATAATTTCAGGTTCTTTATAGCGCTGGAATTATATTAAAATTAGTATAACTAGAAGCTAAAATGTTTTGAACAACAAAAATAAAGTCCAAAACGAGAGAAAACCTAATGAATATAGTTTGCTTAACACACTTGCCTTAAATTAACAATTATCTACAGGGCTGTTCCTATTTCCACTTTCCGAAAGTGAATTTCCCTTAAATGTTTTCATTCTCTCGTTTTACAGGATATTTCCCTTATTCCCTTTCCCACTTTTAACAGGTTTTGCGAATACAATTTACTTGCTTTTCATCTAGGATTTGTTTGCCATTGTGATAGAATTCTTCAATACACTAACTCAACGGCAAAAAAGAAATTTGAAACATTTAAGGGAAATTCACTTCCGCAAAATTTTACCGAAAGTGAAAACCGAAGCAAGTCTTTCTTTTGGGAGAATTTAATTTATAATTTCTTCATTCAGTTAATGAATTATTTTGTTTTGTTAAAATAAACCCATTTCTGTGCAAAGTCATCTCTTTATCGTGAATACCTCAACTTAATGACACCTGTATCTATAAATGTTGTTGATATCACAAGTTACTTCTAGTTCCTCACCTTTCTGGCTTGATATATCATATTTGAATAATATTTTGGTTGAATGCATATGCTAACGTTTGCAGAAATGCGAAACGTAGAAGAAAATGAGGATTGCGGACCCAGAAAAGCGAAAAGCGGTTCAAGCGAAGTTTGCGCTTAAGTAACCCGAGCAGCGACGTTCGCTTTGGCGTTGCCGTTGGCGTCGCCGTCAGCGTCGCAGCAACATGTGCCCCGTTTATGCGGACAAGTCTTTTTGGCCAGTCCCAAATGCCAGAGCCAGATTATTATCATGCGCGGGGCGCGTGCATGAATTTTTGGGTTGACAGTCGAAATGGGATCAGAACGGAAATCACGCCGGTTCCGAAAACTCTTCGGTTTTGGGGAGAATTGGCATTTTGGGCCTATGCTTATCTAAATTTCCCTCGGATGGGAATATTTCCCTAGGTTTCCGAAAATCATAAACTTGTATTGTACTTGTACTTGAATAAAATGATGAATTTCTTCATTGTAGTATTTTTAAATTGTTTACAAATCTTATAAGATTTGGTTGAGTTCAAGGAAAAGCGATAGGAAAAATCATATAAGACTTTTAATTTTCCTGATTCCCTTTTCGGAATAAAATTTTTTCAGATAATACAGAGATCAATTAATAAGAAAATTTTCGCTTATTTTTAAATACAAAACGGAAGAAAGGATGAATTTCGGACTGGTATTCAGAATCTGCAGTTTTGGGATGAAAAAATGTTCCGGCACAAACAAAAATAGTATGTGAAAATTTTATCCGAATCCGGATAGTACAGAGACCATTTTAATAAGAAAATTTTCGCTATTTTTAAATACAAAACGGAAGAAAGGATGAATTTCGGACTGGTATTCAGAATCTGCAGTTTTGGGATGAAAAAATGTTCCGGCACAAACGAAATCGGTATGGAAAATTCTCTCCCGATGCCATTTATAGCAGACAGTAAACATAACCTACCTGTAGGCCAGATTCATGCATTTAAAGAGCTTGGTCAATGAGGTCTCGATCTCCAGATGGGAGGTGATCATGCCCATGCTGTTTTCATCGCACTCTCCACTGTCGAGGTCCATGCGTGGAAAGTGCACCACAGTTTGCGGCACATACAGTTGAACGTCGCGGCAGGTGTTGGTGGTCTCGCCGGCTTTGTCCAGGCTGGGATCCTCCGGGTCAAGCATTTTCACCTCGCCATCATCCTCGAGATCATCTTGCGCCTCCTCGGCCTCAAAGTGTGAGACCATAAACTGTCCCGAATGTATTGATTCTCGTTCTGCTTTGGACGCCGCCAGCATCGCAGCGGCAGCCAATTCTGCCGATGTGCTGCCAGCGTCTGCGCTGCCGGTATAGCGTAGCTGAGACAGTTGCTGAGGCAGCGACTGAAGCTGATGCTGCTGCTGCTGTTGTTGTTGTTGTTGCTGCTGCTGCTGCTGCTGCTGTTGATGGTGATGTGGGAACATGTTGTTTGTGCGTTGGTAGCTTTCGTATTTGTTCAACATCATTTTTTACTGTTGTTATTGTTGTTGTTTTGTAGTGTGACCAGGTGCAATTATGTTTCTTGGCTATTTTAATTGTGCTTAATTACTTTTTACTACTCGTCTTTCTTCTATGTACAACACTTTTGAACTTATTAGTATTTGTCATTATTCGTAAACGAAATAGAACCCTATAAAATTGATTTTATTTAAACTCAATGTATTATTTCATAATAACATGTTATAGCGCTTTTTCTTGTTAAATAACTCAATATAACTTTTTAAAACATCAATTAACACTTTCAAGTTATATATATGACAATTTTTATGATCTTTTTTTAGTTGTTGTTGTTGTTGTTTTCATCAATTTACACTTTGCATTTTCTACTATTTTGTTGATATTTATTAATTAACAATTTTTGAAATTATAACGTTGCGTTTTGTGCTTGCTTCAGTTTTCAACACTATACATTTTATATATACTATAATTTGTTGCCTTTGTTGCTTCTTTTGCCTCTCGGCTTTCTCTTCTTCTTTTCCGAATGGTAAACACGCCCCGCTTTTTACGCGTTTGCCGTTATATGCGTCACAAAAGCGCAATTATTTACAAACACATACACATGTAGAGCACAACTATTCGATGCGACGTCAGTCATTTAGGCGCTGATAATAAGAAACTGAGTGAAACGCGCGGTTAACGTTGATGACTTTTCAATTTCACAAACGCTACTGATCGCAGCAATTCAAGAACAAAGCTGAAAACCTGTGCGATTGTGATTATTGTTGCCCTGTGTACACAAACAAAACATAAAACAGCTGACGCTAGCAGCGCGCTCTCGTACTCTCTCTCACTCTCTCGCGCTCTTTCTGTGTGTGTCTTATCAGCATAGGAATTTTGATGGCGCCGCTGGTCAGCAATGGGCTGTGAATGGCAGCGCGTCCAAGAAGAAGCATCCAACATTGGCAGCGACGCGACGTCAGCGTTGGCAGCGACTGCATATATTTACATATACATACATACGTCTCTATGCATAACAAAAACAATTGCCACACACACACACACGTCTCGTTCAATAAATAATAACCCTAATTGGCTACAACTTATGGAAATCGTTATTGTACCGCAGTTTCGAATTTACGTCACATGCTGCATTTGTTGACCAGCAGGTTTGGCCTTCTTTTGGGCCTGCGTGCACTTTTGACCTCTGCTTCTGGGCAACTATATCGCGCGCACACACACACACTCACACATGCTGCCAAAAGGGGGCGCGACTGAAATTGGAGCACGGCCCGTATGGTGTACGTTTGGCTAATACACGGACAGCACACGCGCAAGTGTACGCTTTCCCGTAAACTAACGGTAAATTAAGGAAATCATGTTAATTAATAAAAAATTACGTCGATATCGTCGATTTGGTGTTATTGTTATGCAGTGTGACCGAATCTTGATAGCAGTATATACAGAATGTCTTTCGTCTGCTTTGCGGCATTTCTTCCATTCCAAGGAATTATTGTGGAATAACAATTGCGGCAGATCTTTCCTGGAAGAAAAATGCCGTTTGGTTTTAGTCTAAAATTGAAAAGAAACAGTGGTTAAATTCAATAATGTTGTTTCTTACCCGTCTTACTGCTAAACTAGCAGCCTTTTAACGCCAGATTAACAGTAAGACGGCAAAAAGCATATGAAATATAGAAGCAATTTGAACATTTTGACAAAAATCGAGATTTTAACAGACAATTTAATTTCCCCTTCCCGGAAGTCCCTGACCTGTTTATAATTATTATCCAAAATTTCAATTACCAGTAAAAAGTACTAAATTTGACCAGGTGCGCGTTATATTTGTGTGCAATCAAAAGCTGTTTAGCATATTAAAATTTACTCACTTAACGAAATGCCACAGCTGTTTTGTCAAAGTGTCTACAAATCGATATTATCGATATAAATTAATTATCTGACAAGCCTTAAGAAATTTTGAAATTTTGTTTCTCTTGGGCCAAATCCTAAAAATACTTGAAATTTTAAATAGTTTTGATTATAATATTTTGCAGGGCAGACAAGTCTTAATTTTGTTCAACTGATTTTATGGTTGTTTCGTATACTATTGTATATAATTTAACATGAATTAAACTTAAATTGAATAATATATACTGTAAAAAGGAGGTTTCTGAAAGATATGTATGCTTAAATCCTGGTTAATTAATTTTGTAACAAAAAAACATGGAATAATATAAAAAGAAAAAGCCATGTAATTAATACATATATATTTATACTTATTAAAAGATATTACGAATTGGAAGGAATGTAAGCCGTGCTGGAAAATCCGACACGCGACCATCTCCATATCGGAGCATGCAAAGATTTATGCTACAGTTAAAGCCAACGTTAAATTGCTGTTATATTCAAATGAACATGAATCGATATCAACATGCACTTATCGATATACAACAGTTTTGTTATTGGCGCCAACTGTGCTTGGTCGCCACCAGTTGTAATATATTTGATCGAACATTTATTAATAGTAAAATGACGACATAAGACAATTACAATTGCATACAATTGAATCGCAAGAATGTCAGAATTGGTTTACGCGTGTTTCAGTGTCTTGAATGTGCATTAGTTAGTACATATGTATTAGTATCACTTTGATTTTTAACTCATTATTTAAAAGTGCGTCGGCGTTTGCTTTAACCCATGGTGGCCAAATGCTTATTTGTGCCAACGGCGCCAGTGGGGGCATCGTTTGTTACACAAGTGGGTATGGCGCTAGACCATTTACCATTCTTCATGCACTTGAGAACCTTGGAGCCGCGCAGCTCCAGGCCCGCATCGCAGGTGAACGTAATGCTCTCGCCAATGGCATAGTAGAACTTGACCGAGGACATGCGACCGCTGATGGCGGTGCCAGGGTACGAGCATGCCTGCACACATTTGGGCAAGCCGCCCGACCAGCGTCCGTTATCCTGACAGGCAATTATTGGCTGACCTTGCATCATGTACTCCGGGTTGCAATTGAACTGGACCACATCGCCGGCACGATATGGTGCCGAGCCCTGGGCGTAACCGTTTTGCGGCGCACCTGGATTATCGCATTGCACTTCGACACATGTGGGAAAGGGTGTCGCCCATTCGCCCGTAGGCAAACAGATGGCCTCCGAGGGGCCGCGCAATCCGTAACCCGAGGAGCAGGAGAATGCCGCTCGCCCGCCCACCTCGCGCGACAACACGGATACGCGGGGTGAGCTAACATTATTTGGCATTAGCGGTATATCGCCGCACTCCACGCTCTCGCAAACCGGCAACAGTGCGCTCCAATTGCCACTGGGCAAGCAAAACAGCTCCGATGCGCCAATCAACGAGTTGCCATTCGAACAGGACAACAGCACGCGTGTGCTCAGTTTCGTATCATTCGTGTTCACAATTAGGCCACGCCGTATGGGTATCTCCGGGCAATTAATTGCCTTCACCACCACCTCAACGGCATGCTCATGCCGAGCAGGCGTCATGCAGGAGTACGTGCCCGTATCCTCGTCCACCGCATCGAATATACTGAGGCGATATTCCAGCGTTGAATCCCGTCCCTTATCCTCCTCGGTCACCCAGCCCTCGGTGTAGTTTCTGCAATATGACAGGTGACAGTTGGTAGATTGACAGTTAACATGTATTAGCAATTGGACGCTACCCACTTAAAGACTTGACTGAAATTCCACTTGGGATTGCCAAAGCGTCGCATCCACAGGCATTCCATATGCAACGTTGTGCCCGGATAGACAATGAGCTTCCCATCGTTACTTTGGGCAATGGGTCCGTTCTGATGCCGAAACAGAATGGTGGGCGCCTTCTCCACTACGATTGGGTAGTTTATATATAAGGGAATCAGCTTGGCTAACATTCTACCTACTCGCATAATCATTTTCCTGATTTAGACCCGAGCACACGGGCTTGGTATTGGTCCACTCCGAGTGTATGCAGGTCCGCTCATGGCTGCCCGTCATCGAGAACTTGCCAATATCCACACATCTGTAATGGAGAGTGGTTACACCTGGCTGCGTCTAGCTCAGTTGACTCCACGCACCTGGATATGATAGTAGCGCCGGGGGGAAACTCCACAATATCCTCCCTGATTTCCAGATCATTATAGAAGCTTACCACATTGGGTTCGTTGTTCTTGAAATAACAGGTGCCATTCTCTGTACATAGTGCAATTTTGAGACCTAATACTTGAAAAGAAATGAATCGCACCTACCGCAGTTATAGGAGCGTCCTATCCACTGGCCATTGTCGCATATGATGCGCCAGGTCTGACGATCGCCAGCCGCATTGGGTATGCAATTGAAGAATATCTCCGTGCCGCTGTCATAGACGCCATCAATCTCCGCATGATCGGCGTTCCTGAAGGGCATTGAGAGCGTGAAGTGGAAACTTGCGTCTTACTCACTTACTTACTTGTAAACCAAGGCGCCGTCCGTTAAGCTGGGATGTCCGCACATTTTAAAATCATCGCCGTGCTCATCAGTGTTGTTATCGTGATGCTCGTCCAGCTCATTGTGCTCCACTTTGCTATGCGTTGTGGGCGTTGGTGTGCGGGTGGCATGTTCCAGTTCTTCACGCGATCTGCGCAGCCCGGACTCGCAGGGTATGCTAGGGGGCGTGAGCACGCCCTTGTGACAGGACATCTCTATGGGATTGGCATTGGTGGAGAGCTCACAGCGAACGCTGACCGTGCTGCCGTGTCCGATGGTCAGGCCAGCGCGATAACCACCCTGCGAATGAAGCTAAAGGTAATGATGAGACGGACTAACCAATATACCCTAACTTGCCTCGTAGATGACACCCGGTATATTGGGCAGCGTACATGGTACGGAGGTGCACTCGGAGAAAGCATTAACAGACCAGGAGCCATGAGCGCAACGCAACTGAGCCGATCCCTAAAAGCCAGGAGCTGATTGATTATCCCTAGGGCTTTAAAGGTGCAATTACTCACCTGTATATTGAAGCCATCCTCGCATTCCAGAGTTATAAACTCATTGGACTGAATCTCCATGTATGCGGAGAGCGGTGTTAAGGAAGGCTTGTCACTCAGCTGCTTAGTGTGTGGCTCCACCTTGTAGTACTGCCCGTGATCTACAGCTGGCACCAGGCACGGAGCCGACATGCATTTTGGTATGTCTGGTTTCCAGATGCCGCGTATGCAACGCGCCGTAGCATTCTCACCCTTGATGTTAAGCTTGAAGCCCGCATTGCATTCCAGCTGGAGCATAATGCCAACAGAGTTTCTGCCCGGCGCCTTGCCCGGACGCACTGTTGTTATGTTGGCAAACGAATCCCAGTCGAGATCCTCGCAGGGTCCGCGCAGTCGCTTGCCGCCAGCGGCCTTGCTTGCCTCGCCCCCATCGCTGGTATCCAAGTCCGCATCGGGTAACGTGGCGGCTGGGGGCGGAGAGGAGGCAATGCTGCTGTTTCGCTTGCGACGACGTCGCACAATTTGAGATTTCAACTGGTCGATAAGTGCCCGTGTGGCATTCACATGGAACCTACGCTCTGCAGCGGCATGGGAAAATGGAGTTGGTGCCACATTAGAGCTGTGCTCCAGCTCCGCACGACTATGATAGCGAGGAATTTTATTTATATTGGGAATGGGCACAATGCCGTCACGATACTCATTGATGTCTCTATAGTCCTCGCCATCGACCGCATTACGCCACTTTTGTTGGGCCTTGCGCATCATAATCAGCTCCGGATTGTTATAGTGATTATACCAGCGACCATCCTGAACATTTGTCTGCCTGTGCAGGCGTTCGTTACCCATGATTTTACGTACATAGCGCTGATACCGCTCCTTGATCTTCTGATAGTATTTTGAGTAGGCCAAGTCTAAGTCCGAAGGCTTGGAATTGGCATTGCGCTTAACCCGTACACCTGACGTCCCAGCTGTAACATTAGCTATGAGCATAAGCACTTGTATATCCTAAGTAAGCCACTCACCCGCTTGTTGGAAGTCCTGATGCTCCAACAGCTGCCGTTGAAGTTCACGCTGACGTCGCAGCAAATAAACGGACCGCAGTTGACGCAGCTGAAGGGAACGTCGTCGCCGTCGATTCCAACGCAGACGCGGATGTTGACCAAGTAAACACTGTGGCAGATCCAATGGACGCCATTTTCCACCCACACAAGTAGCGCCGGGTGGACCCACCTACAAAAAAAACGGATTAAACAATACCAGGAAGGAAAGTTGGATGTTGAGTTGGGTTACCTCCAACACATAGCCCTTGTCGCAGTCGTACATGATCTGTTTATTGTTGACAATCTTCTTTACATAAGGTCGGTAGTCGTAGAGTCCCATGTTACCCACAAGCAGCACCTTACCATTGGGTATGTAACCCGGGAAGGAGCAGAAAACCTCGTCGCACTTGGGCGTCTCGCCTGTCCAGTTGCCAAACGAACAGGTTAATACATAATCATGTGGATCGGTGACATCCTTGCCCTCGGGGCTGACCAGCTTAAAGCCATCCTTGCACTTGAATCTTGCCTTCATGCCGTGTTCCGTTTTGGGTGCCATAACCATGCCGTGCTTAGGTGGCCTCGGCATGCTCTTGCAGCGTGCGGGCACACAGCGTGGTATGATACTCCAGGTACCATTGTTGCAAGTGGGCGGACTTAGCAACGAAACCGGAAACTCATAATTCTCATCGCACTTGACCTCTAGCGCTGTGCCATGCTTGACCTTCTCCACGCCACCCAGTATTTGTGTGGGCGATTGCGTTGTGGTTGTTGTTGGCGTGATAATCGTAGTGCCATTCTCATCTGTGGTTATCTCGATGGGTATTACAAAGCCCTGAGATATCGTAGGGACTACGCAGGGCGCCAAGCATTCGGGCAAGGTATTCCGCCACCGTCCATCGATTTGACAAACACTCGAACCTAAACCGTTGATCAACATTTCCGGCTGACAACGAAAGATAATGCTGGCACCCAGGCCGGTTCCTGCCTCTATGTTTTCTATCCATCCATTGTATAGCACACCCGGATGTCCACAGTTAATCTCTGCAAGGACGTGTGCAATTTGTTCCCCTCTTGGTACTCCCGGAAGCCAAACACTTACCCTTGCAGCTGGGTACCGTGCCACTCCACTTGGCACTGGCTCCACAGCGGCTGGAGCTCTCACCCACCAGGGTATAACCATAACGACACTCGTAGCTGACCACGGAGTTGTAGGCCAAGGTTGTGTAGGTGGCCTTGCCGTTCTTGGGATTCTCCGGAGTGGGACAGACCACTGAGGTAACCACTGCGAAGATAATGGGCAAGGAAAGCGCTTTATATGTCTGACATGGTTCATTCAGTGTGGTTAAAAGCTAACACAAATCTTAGAAAACCATTTCAAATAGACCGCCAACAAATAAAACAACTTGGATTTTGCATTAGTTTTATTTATATTTGTTTCGCTTAAGATTTGTGGTAACTTTTATTTATTCAATTAACATTTATAGGCCAACAACAAGTTTTGCATAAAATTTGAACAATTTGTTGTAAACTTTTTTAACGCTATCTTTTGAATGCAGAACAATTTTAACAAGTTTGGCTAGGATCATTGAAAACACGAGCTCAAAACAAAGTACGAGTAATTTGGAGCTCTTCCAAACACAATAAGCAATTGCATTTTTTAGTATAGTTTGCTTGTAACGGAAATTCAAATTTGCCTTGCTTAAGACAACGACGCTTGAGTGGTGGTTACATTTGCGTTATCCGCTTTGGGGTTCATCAATTATAAAGACATAAGCAAATTATAAATTATAAGCGCTACTCTGATCGTATTACATGATACTTACACACACAAGTGGGCAACTCCTTGGGGGTCCAGGAGCCATCCGATTGACAGTAGCGCTCATGTTTGCCCACCAACTCATAGCCAGTGCCACAGTTGTAGGTAATCTTGCATCCATAGGTGTAACACTCTCCAGCATGCCAGCCATAGGCGGGATCTGGTGGTTGTCCACAGGAACGAGCTGGCAAAAGGAAGTGAAAACGTTAAGAGGTATTCTAAGTATTTCCAAGGGGATTTGATATTGTTTCAATCATGACCTTAATAGGTTGTTTTAAATAGAAAATAAATCAAGATTATATATTATACAAGATGTAAAACATAAGAAGGGTCTTATACGGTATAAGAAGCAAACTGAGAAAGATAGTGAAAAAAGTAAGGAGAATCCTTTGAAGCTATTCAAGGTCTTTCGGAAGTAATTTTAAGTAAATAGGAAGTATCCTTTGATACTATTGAAAGTATTTCGGAAGTAAGTTCGGTTCTTTGAAAAACAAGCCAGATTATGATATGGTATTTAGAAAATTAAAACGTTATTAAAAAGAATAAAATAATGTATGTTGTGTGCTTAAATCTGTAGATCTGTCTTTCAAAAATAAGCAAAGAAAGGATGAACTATTGGATGACAGTTAAAAGATATATAACATTAGCGAAAACATTACTGATTTCAGGAAGTTTTGAATGGAGTTTGAACATATTATATAAATTACTTTCAAACCTACAACGGAAACGATAAATCTAAGTTGAAATGTGTGAATTTTAAAGATATTTTTGTTTAAAAAATAATAAGAATGATAAGTATGGAATAAGGAAAACAGAATTAAAATGTAAGTGTGCTATAATCTGGAGGGTACCCAAAGGAAGAAGATGGGAAAGGATGTGAAAGAGGTAAGAGCCAAACTTTTAAAAATGATTTCTTACAGGACAAACAATGAAAGTACAAACGCTGTGTAGTTAAAAGTTCAATAATTTGTAAAGGAAAGTTCAAGGAAGTATACAATACAAAGTTAAATAAAAGTCTTCGATAGATCTACACACTGAAATCGGAACACTTACGTTCGCATTGTATGTCCGGTCCATACCAACTAGCCTGATTATCGATGGCCAAGCATTTGGCACGCGGAAATCCGTTGGTCACATAACCCGTATGGCAATGATACTGTACCGTCGAATCCAAATCAAAGGTTTCCTGCTCCGGCAGGGCGGAATTTCGAGCGTGCTCAATCTGTGGTGGCTTCAGGCAGTAGACTATAAGGAAGAGAAAGTTGATTAAACCCATTGATATATATATATACTTCTTTCAACATACTGTTCTGCTTGCAGGCTGGCTCGGCACCTGCCCAATTGCCATCGGCCTGGCAGAGGCGACTCTGCAGACCCACCACATGATAGCCATGCGGACAGGCATAGGAGGCCCGAGCGCCAAAGTGACGTCCTGCCACAGTGACCTGACCCAAGCTGGGCTGAGCTAGCTCTGGACATTCTCGATCTATAGAGAAGAAGGTAATATCATACGAATACATAGAATAGAAAAGTTGGATGGTAAACTCACCTGGCTTAATGCACGAATTGCCACAAACTCCATCGCAAAGGCATTTCTTCTTCTTACTCTTGCAATCCTCATCGGATGAGCATTTGCGCAAACATTTCTGTCCTAGCAGCGTTGCCTGCTCCTCATCCCGTGGACACTCGGTAGAGGGCGAGTTGCGCGGATTCTTATAAACGCGTCCATCATCATCGGACTCCAAGGAGTCATCGGCGTCATCCCAATCGTCATCATCATCATCCTGTTGCGGTATCTCCGTAGTTGTTATGCTAGCACTGGCAACGGTGCTAGTTGGTACTGAGATAACTGCAAGGAGCAAACGTTTCCGGTTCAACAAAGGACTCTAGACAGCTGACAGCAACCCAACCCCATAATTTGCACATTTGTTTTGATTCTCACTTCGTCTTTGTTTTGCTCAGCTCACTCAAATCAAACACACTCAAACTCACTCAAACTCTTGGGGGACTGACTTGCCCTCAAAAACATTGACCCATTTCTGTTGACGTCTGTTCCAGATGTCAGTCAGTTGGTCGGGGCTGCTCAGGCATCATTTGGGACCTGCGCATTAAGGACCTGCTTATATAACCACCAGCATACGATATACATTTTTCAGCTTGCAAATTTTTAATCGAAGTCTCCTGCAGCAAACAGCTACTTTTAAACACTTAACTAACTATTTCTATTATAATTATTAAGTATTAGTTTCAGTCTATTACATAACTGAATAGTTTATAGGTTTATACTCATTCACCTTTATAGACTAGAATCGTAGTCACCAGACACTGCAGCAGCAGACGATTCATTTTGAATGCCTTATTTCAACTAGTTTTCCTTAGGCCTTTGATATTCTTCCAAATTATTTCAGATCCTTAGCATTTTAGCTAATTTATTGATTAGTTTTTTTCTTCCAGTTCTTGCAAAATTCGAAAGGAGTTTGGAATTGCAAACTGCACACTTTGGCGAAACAAAACGAAATGCAGACCAGCTGCTGAAATTTTGGTCCTTTTGCTCTCAGCTTGTGACAGTTCGAGAGAGCAGCATCCGAAGGATTTGGCATTTTGACAAGTACAGGATGACTCTGGATACAACCATGGTTTGTGTGTAAGCTAAATCAGAAAATATTCTGTGTATAATAATTGTGTAGAGCGATCTTATTAAGAGATACTTGTATTTATGTTAATGTATAGTTTATAACCGAATAATTATTATTAATGGTAGAATATTTGTATATATTTAAATTATTTATTGAAAAGATTGCATAAATCTGCCATCTTTTTTAAAAGGTGTTCTTAATCTATAATCCATAATACACTCTATTCCTTTTGTCAATTGCCCTTTCACTTCTCATCCTTCAACTACTACGAATATCAGCTCTCATCGCGAACTGTTGCATACCTTAGGGTGTCTTCTATCGAAGATCTTTCAAGTTAGCCAAGTTTTTCTTCCCACAAATTTCCATTAAGCTTTCCAAATCTTGCTAACCGTTTCTAATACACTTTTCCCCACCTATTGCAAGGAACAGTTGCATATCTTTGGCAATATTCTATGTACTACTAACCTTCAAATTCCTGTAATAAATCCCTTTCTTTACTATTTCGTCACTTTTGGCTATGGGTTTCGAAACTTCTTGGAATACATTACTTTCTTTCTTCTAAAACTAGTCCTTGCTTAGATCTTTTAAAATACGTATTTTGTACTTCAGTTCTTAAGATCACGGTTTAGAATCATTTATAAGTCCCTTTTACTGTGCCCTCACTTTTAACGGTCGCATTCGAAACTTTTTCCACCCCTTTCCCATGCCCCACTACACTTTTCACTTTTCAATTGCAGCCCTCGCTCAAGAACTTAAAGAGAGCGTGAAAGCTTTCTCTTGAAGCTTTCGCCTCACGCTTCGCCGACGCGTCGATGTTGTCGAGAAATTTTCCAACGCTCACAGGCAGAACGACGCACGGCACGGAACACGACGCACAAAACGGGAAAAACTATTCAAAGCGCGCACAAGCAACAAAAAAATCTCAACAAAAAAAAAAACAACATACACACACACACGCAAAAAAAAGAACGCAGAGCAGAAAACATTTTTTTTAGACGAGAAAATGTCTTAGTGCAAATGTGTAGGAAACGTTTTGATTAAGCAATTAATTGAGAGCGCTGTGAATAAAAAAAGAATAACAAAAACAAATAACGGCAAGTGCAAGTGCAGTGGGTGGAAATGTTTTAGATTCGTTCGTTCGTTCGGGCTCGGGTTCGGGTTTGGGTTCGGGTTTGGAATTGGGTTTTTGGGGTATCGGCGGGGTAGAGCGGGGCGCGTGCGAAAAGCGCGTAAAGAAAAGTAAGTGCCAGAAATTTGTGTATTAAAATAAATCAAATAACCAACTAAGCGATGCATACACACACACTTACACACACATTCGCACACACACACATACACATAAAGCACACATAAATGCGGGCAGTGTAAGTGGCATATGCGCAAAAAATATCATTATTATTATTAAGAGAATGCTTTGACATATTAATTGCTATTGAGAAATTTCGAAAAAAAAAGAAATAAAACAGAAATGTGCGACAAATGCGCGACAAAATGTCGAACCCAAAGGCCAAATAAAAAATACAAAATACATACATATGTACATATGTACATACATGCAAACGAGTGTATATAAAACGAATTTATTTATAGCGCAAAGTGATAGAAAAAAGTAGCGCGATTGAACATATTTTGATATCCAATAAATATTTAACTAAAACTAAAAAGAATTCAAATCGAATAAGTTTTCCCTGCTGCTCCAGCAGTTGTTGGGAGAGGGGGGACCCACACACACACACACATACACACACACGTTTGCGCGTCAACAATTTTCAAGCGTGTACACAAAAATCCAGACCGAGTACAAGACCAAGAACCAAGTCCCAAGACCCAAGACCAGGCCAGAGCAACGAACCAACCAAACCAACCTTCCTTACAACCACCCACCCAACCAGGCGGCCACTTGATTAACGCCAATGCCAATTCAAACGCAGAAAATCTCTATAAAACTTTAGCAGAGAGCATGCGTTCAGCGAGCTTTCGCTCTTTTGCTCTCCCGCTCTCAACAGTCTCGCACAGGACGTGCTTGTCCTAGCATTCTCGTTTTGTTTTTGTCATTGACCTGTTGTGGAAAGTGGAAAGACTTCAAATAGTTTAAACATTTATCAGTTTAATGCTTAAACATTTAGAAATTCGTTAAATTTATATGGACTATACGAGAAGTAGTATCCATATTATCTTTTTGGTTCAATTGGTAATATGAATGTGCAGTTGCTTTACCGCCCTCCCCCTGCCAGGGTTTTATGTGTACCTGGCGTAAAATTTAAGCCTAGGCATTTTCAAATGCCACATCCCCACAGCCAGCAGTTAATCGATATGGGGGCACTTTAAGAATCCAAGCAAGCATATTAATATACACCATGAGATACTCTGCATATCAACTCAAAAATTAAAATTTCTGAATTCACGATAATTTCCTTAGGAGCCTTTCTAAATTTGATGAATTTCCTTTAATTAAAACTAATATAAACTGTTAGAAAATATTAAAGACCGTTTTCTCATGTTTATCTTAACTTTTACCTCCACTTGCTTATTATTATATTAATATGAGAAAACGTGAATAATGATGGATTCTTTTAAGGCCTGCCAACGTTAGCATCCTTTAACTTTAACTTTTTGTAAAACTTAATTTAATTTTCGCTTACAAGGTATCGCATCTACGTGGTAAATATACCCCTGTTTCCATTTCCGATTCTTTCTATACACCTGATTCTTTCTTTGCAAAGTAAATAGATCTTGTAATCCCCTTTTTGTAATCAAATAGCCACCTTTATTCATTTGTAAAATGATGTTCGAATACGTTTCAATCCTCTGGCTTATACGACTTCTAGCAATACTTTTTCTATATTTTTAATTTAATTTATTATACGGGCGATTAGCAACATAAATTGGGATATTGATTAAGTTATGACAATTGGACATGAATAAAAATTATAGGTCACAGTCATGCTATGATTGTTTGTGAATCATATAAAATATTGAAACATTTTTCGGAATTGAGAACGGCTAATAATCTCGATAATTTTGTTGGAAATCAGATATGAAACAGATAAGATAAGAACACAAATCCCTTTTTATCGACAAATTACTATAACACTGAGCTAAACATGAGCATAAAAACCTTAATGAATCTTATTAAAAGTTAATTGAAATTACGTCAAAAGTAGTATAAAAGAAGTAAACATTCAAATCACATTTTCCCAATCATTATATTCTCATTTGCAGGACATCAATAGTCAATTTTAAGTATAACAAGAACAGTAACTAATAGAAAAGCAGAAGACTTTATCTAATCATGGGCAACGTGTGTAGCTCCGGGCAAAAGAAGAAAAAGGACAAGGACAGCGCATCGGAGAAATCAGATGAGTAAGTTCAATACAATTCAATTATCCAATAAAAAAAGTATCTCACAACCATATCCTTACTGTTGCGCAGCTCCCCACCTTACCAGGAATCAGATAAAAAGGATGCGCTGCTGGCCAACGATGCAAATGAGGCGAACGAGAAGCGTGCACCGCTGGCGGATGTGGAGGCGCTGCCGGAGACGAGCCAGGGCAACGACACAAACGGCAACCAGCATCAGCAACATCAGCCGGCACAGCCAAAGCCAAATCTAACAGAGAAGGGTGAGGAAGCCTTTAGAGTTTACTGAGCTAAGTTTGACTGACCTTTATATTAATTACAGACTCGAATAGCACCACGCCGCAGGGGGCGCAGGCGCCCAGTGATGTGGCCAATGCCAGTCCGGCCATGGGTAACCTGAGCATGTTGCAGGGCAAGCCACCGCCCGGTCGTAAGATTGAGCGGGACAAGAAGATAGTCATCTATATACTAGCCGATAACAGCACCGAGTACAAGAAGCACAAGCGCGTGATCTACAGCCTGTACAAACATTTCAAAAGCAAGTGCCAAAGCAAGGGATTCGACTTCATCATTGCCGATGTACACGACAGCGAATCGCTGACAAAGGAGACGGGGAAGACGACAACGCTCGAACAGGCTAATAACAATGCCAAGAAGGACTTCTCCCGGCTGCAGGAGGTTAAGCGCTGGACGCAAACGCCGCTGGAGGCACAGGGCGGCCACGAGGAGGCTGCCAATTGCCTGTGCGAGATAACACGCCATGTAACCGGAGCTTATATCATACCGGTGCTCTTTCTGGGCTCCACGCTGGGCACACCCATGCTACCGCTCACTATTGAGAGCCAGGACTTTACCTCGGTGCTGAGCGCCGCTAGCGATGCAGAGAAACTGCTCTTGGAGAAGTGGTACACCATTGACAATTCGTATCAGCCCATGTGCCATCGGCTTTACACGCAGCAAATCGATCCGTACTCCACACAGGTCAATGGTGAACTCAACGAGCTGCTTGCCGTGCTGCTGCGTCTTTTCTCAGACGATGTCAAGGACTCGTATCTCACCACCGTTGTGGAGCAGGAGATCAACAATACGGTGCTGATGAGCCAAGAGCTGGCTAAACGCTGTATATGGATTCAAACTGGTGCCCATTACTCGCGCGCACCGGAAAATGCCAGCCAGCTGGAGCTGGAGGTGCTGCGTCGCATCACACGCATCTATGCCGAGCTTAAGAGTCAGCTATGCGAGAAGAATCTCATACGCCTGTTGCCCACCATGAACATTCTGGACGATGAGCTCTCCGCGGTGATTGAGAGTCTGCTGGACAAATCCCTGGCAGGGATCTTTGAAGAGCATCAGCAGAAGAGCATACCCCATAACACGCTGGGCGTGGATCGTGTGCTGCTCGAGGAGTTGCAGCTCATTGGACACTACTCGAAGCTACTCGCTCAGAATTCTGCCAATTTTGACATTATGAATGATGTAAAACGTTATATTCGGGATGGAACCACACAGCCGTTGATCGTTTCGGGAGCCCGGGGGAGCGGTAAGAGTGTGCTCGTGTCCAAGATAATGGAGAATGTGCACCGATGGAAACCGGAGGCACAACTGGTACTGCGGTGAGTCCAAAATTCTTTCTAATTCAATTCAAAAGCAGTTTTAGAAATCGTTTAGGTCTTTTACTAATTTTCATCCTTGTAATCTGAGTCAAAAGTTCTTAAGTACTTTGTTTGTCCTTCCATCATATTTATCTAAGGTTTTTGCTTGTTTTTAACCATACTAATCTATATTTAAGTGGTGTAATTGGTTCGACCTTCCTCCATAGAAATCGTCTAAGGTTTTTCTTTGTTTTTCTCCCATTAATCTTCACTAAGCTAAGGGACTATATGGTCGGTTTTTCCTTGTTTGCATAATTTTAATCCCTACTTAAAAGGAGTTACCTTATAATACTTTCCTTCCTCCATAGATATGCCAACTTGAGCGCACGCTCCTCGGACCTCTGCTCACTAATGGGCTCCATAGCCAATCAAATGTCGGTGCTCGAGGCAGGTCAACAATGTCAGGTGCCGCATGTAAGTACTCTGTACAAAGATCAGTAGAAACCTATGATAACCCATGTGATAACGCTTGTCCACAGACACTGGAAGCTTATGCTGAGGTCATAAGAGAGGTTCTGGGACGTCAGCAGCGCTTCTTTGTGGTCATTATTGATGGCTTGGATGAGCTGCAACGCGATGCAGCGCTGGATTGGCTGCCGCTGCAGCTGGGTAGCTGCGGCAAGCTGATTTTGACCGTCAGCGAGATTGAGGAGGAGGATGCTGCCAACGCCGGCGCTGGCGGCGATACCTTTGATATGCTCGCTGCGCTGGCGCTTTTGGGCATACCACAGCGTTGTTTCCTGCGGCTGCGTCAATTTACGGAACGTCAATGGCACGATATACTCAGCTCCGGCGGTGGCGACTTCTATGCGGCGAACGGAGCACTCAAGCTGCCCGATGATTGGAAATCGCTGCATGGCAAGACACCGTACCATGCCAAGTCGCTGTGGTGGCTGGCTTGGCTGGGCCATGTGGCGCAACCGATTAGCGAAATTGGGGATATCTCCAGCAAGATACTGCAGGTGCTGGAGGGCAAGTTTGCGACGGATCAAGTCGAGCTGTTGCTGTTAATCGTGCGACTATCGCCTTGGGGCATCCGGGAGAGCGATTGCTTGGGTGTTTTTCAAAAGATTACACAACTGGAGGCGCAGGTCGCCTTCAAAATATGGTCCAAGTTCTGCTGGCTGATGGGGCCAATGCTTTTAGGTCTTAAGAATATTAGAATAGCGGACAGGAGCTTTGGACGCGCTGTCCTGGCGAGGTATGCGCAGAAGCAGTGGCTGGTACATGAAGCGCTGCGGGACTACTTCGATCGCCAGGACAGCGAGTTCAAGGGCAGCGCAGGCGTTAAAACGTAAGCAACTAAATACTTCATTGATTCCCACTTTAACTTGTAAGTGTCCTATTTTAGCTATAACTACCAGAAGTACTTAAAACTGCCTTATCATCATTTCTGTGCGGTGATCGAGGATAAGCCGGCGCCGCACAAGATCGACATACTCTTCAATTGTTTCTACTTTACGGACCTGCAGTGGATAGCCAACAAGGTGCATGCCACCGGTCCGGCGCATCTAATGCATGATATTCTCCATGCCGAATGGTTGGCTGGCAATGAGGGATCTACCGGCTATGTGCATATCAATTTTCTAAAGCACTTCCTGGTGCGATATCTGCACGAGCTTAGCTACGATGGCCAGCAGTTCTATACGCTTATGAAATACTATTTAAAAACGCGCTTCAAGGAGTCCTCGATGCTCAAAGACGATGAGAAAATACGCTCCTGGTGGGAGTACACTAATGAACTAGAGTTTGCCTTTCTTGAGATACTCAATGCCGATCTAGATGCCAATGATAATGATAAGCAACCAGTTGATAACGACGATACTAGCCCAAACACCTCCGCCACTGTCAAGGGATACGATGTGCTAATGAATCTGCCGCAGCCGGGTTGCTATGTTGCCTCCCTGTGCACAGAGCGTTCCGAGATTTGCATCTGGGATGTGAAGAACTGCTGTCGCATACGCGAACTCCAGGGCATACAGCAGCCGACAGCCATGTGTCCAGTGGGTAACTACGAGGCCGCTGTGCTTTGTCGTCGCGAGATACGTGTCATCAATCTGGACGAGGGCAAGTTCAAGGTAAGCTCTTGGACTATACAAATGCTTGGCAGTCTTCAAGTTTATATTTACCACAGGTCACACTGAAGGGTGTGATGAACCAAAAGATGCCCTACTTTGGTCAGCACGATCAGAATCACCTGGTTTGTCTCTCACGCAATCGCATGTATGTAAATCTCATGAATCTGGAGTCGGGCGATTGTGTGACCACCTTCAAGGCGGGCGAGGATCGTTTTCTCAACTCGTTGCTGGTCTCTGGCGACGGACGGTGAGCCTATCAATTGTCTCAATTCAACAATGTATATAATTTGCCATTATTTTCAGAATTCTTGTCTGCGGCGATGAGACTCAGAAGCCCTTTCCACTGCTCGTCTGGCATTTGTCGCAGCGTAAATTGCTCTACGATCTACGAATTCCGCATCACGATTTTGTTACTTCATTTTCGGCCATCACCCATGAGGGCTCCTATGTGTGCGTGGTGGCCAAGGAGCTGAACGAGCCGACGACGCCAAATTTCATAGTGGTCTATGATCTGCAAAGCGGCACTTTGTTCAAAAAATGGAAGCCCAGCTGTAATACAGTATCACTAGCCATATCCCAACTGAATGCATGTGTCATTGCCGGTCTAGAGGATGCCAAAATCATGATATGGGATCTAGTAACGGGCAATTGCAAGTGCACGCTCGTTGGACACAATGCGCCTGTTACGTATTTGAAACTGGATCCATTGGGCAAAGTGCTGCTGTCCTTTGACAAGGAGGGTCGCGACAGCGCCATACGCATGTGGGAGCTGAGTACAGGTAAAGGGTATATCTATAATTAAAGCTAAGAGGAAAGGTTTCATTATGGCTTTGCTTTCGCTTCACAGCTAAATCCCTGGCCGTCTTTAAGCCGCCCGCACAGATCAGCACCTGCGAGATACTGCCAAATGGCGTGTTTGTGGTGCTGGCTCTTAAGGATCGCAATGATCTACTAACGCTGGCACTGAAGAACTATGGCGGCAGCACTGCCGACGCTTTGGAGGATGACTGTGGCACACTGTATGGCAATCCCGACAACCAGCACAAAGTTTTTAACTTGAGTAATTAATGGGGGCAACTGCCCGAATCAATTAACATTAGCTATCATTATTCAAATTATACATACATTTCTGAAAATTACAAAAAAAAAAACAAACAAACAAATGAAAAACAATTATAATTCTGAATTATATAAATATCGCTAAAGAAATTCTCATGCATAATTCATTAGTTGTATGTAAAATTCTTAATAACTTACCAAATGTACAAAAAGCTAAAAAACAAACAAAAAAAAAACAGAAACAGAAACCAAAACATTACAAATTAAAAATTCATTAAGTCATTTATTGTTGTAATCTTCTAGGTGGTGGCAAACAAATATAGCAAATTCTTGGCAAATTGAATAATCTCAGTGCCGCCCAGCTTGGAGGTGCCATAGATGCGATCCACAAAGGTAATGGGTACCTCTGCAATGGTGAATTTATGCTGACGAGCGCGTACTAACATTTCCATTTGAAAGACATATCCCTTGGACACACAGCTGGCGATGCATGTCTCTAGCACATGTTTCTTGTATAGCCTAAACGAACCGGTCAAATCGCTGGCATTGGGTCGCAAGAGCACTTGGGATAGATAGTTGGCACCGCGTGAGATTAGCTTGCGCTTAAAATCCCAGCCAAAGACGCCGCCGTCGCCCGCATAACGAGTGCCCGAAACGATGTCATAGTTGCCCGCCTCTTGCAGCTTAATGAATTCAGGTATAAACTTGGGCTGCAATGAAGAGAAACACATTAATATAAATTCATTCAATGCACACGTCATTAAAACGCTCACATGATGACTCAAGTCGGCATCAATGATAATAACAAAGTCGCCGGTGGCATGCTTAATGCCATGCATGTAGGCAGTGCCCAGGCCTAACTTGGCACTGCGCGGACGCAAAAGTATCCTGTCCACGCCATAGATCCGCTGCAAATCTTTGGCCACCTCCAATGTGCCATCCGGACTGCCGTCGTCAATAATAATTACCTCGTAGTCGTAGCCGCTGCAAAAAGACAGTTCAAATCGATGGCATAATAATTTGGCTATCAAACTCACCTGGCTTGCATGTATTTCACAATTAGCCATATGATAATTGGTAAATTGTCCTTTTCATTGTATGTGGGCAGCAAAATGCTATATTTATGAGCATTTGTTGGCATTTTGTTTTGCTTATAAAAACAGTGCACCAGACATTAGAGATGTAACGAATCAGTTCAATTGAACGACTTCGTTCCAGTAAACTACCAATTCGTTTCTCTATTTGAACTAACATTCGAAATATTTTGCTACTTAAATTAATATGCTATGATTCATATATTATAAACTAGAATGGAATGTAAAACGGATTTAAATTAAGTAAAGTTGATACACATTAGGAGTCAATCGAACAGCACAAACGACAAGTGGCTCAAATGAACACAACGAACGAAAACAGTAAACAAAACATGAACATTAAGTGCTCATCATTTCGGTTTTGCACTCCTAAACAAATTTCTATATATTTTGATGGCGGTTTTGAATCACACAATTGCAAGTGATCAATGTGAAACCAGTTTAAATGTATATTTCCAGCAGGTAAATAAAATCACTGATTTAGTTCACGAGTCAAGAATAAACGACTGAACCTGGTCGTCAAAGCGTTCCCAACTCTACAAAACATAAATCGTTTTTAGTGCTGGTAAACAGCGCATGACCAACGGACAGCTGTTAGTTATCGATACAGCGACAGCAATAATCGAGCTGCAAGAGCTGCAACTGTGCAAACGAATTTCAACCGCAGGACGGAATGGGCCGTTCTTTAGATTTAATTTAGTTTGTGTATCAAACATTTGACGCTGCCAACGGCAACGGGCAGTATATATTTAATTGATAACAGTAAATGAGTGCGCGCGCGTAATTGTGCAGTGTTTAAGTCAACAATGGCCAAGAAAATACCATTTAATGTGGTATTCGCCTCAGGTAAACACCCTCGATAAGGCAGAACTGTAGTGTTGTGTCCTTAATACATTATTAAATACTTTTCATTTGCCTTTTATTTATTCATATTATGTTTTTTGTTTGTTTTAGTTACTGTTCCCATTAACGCTGGCCCAGTCCAGCGCTGAGCAACGCGCAATGTTTGGGTGCACTTGAGAAATCGATAAAAATACACATACGCCTAGTGTGACGCCTAATTAAACAACATTTATAAGTAACTTTATTTAAGGTGTAAATGCCTAGCAACCATTTATAAATTTGACTAACAGATCATTAGCATATACATACACATATAATAGATACTCTAGAAGGTACAAGTCTTAAATATATAGCTCCAATTTGAGCCAAAACAAATGCCTCTTCTTACGTAGTATAATGCATTTTGATCATAAAGGCAAGCGTATATCATTTTAATATTGACAGATTGCGCCTTGTCATAATAAGTCTAGCGTCTGCAGCGTATATCCAATTAGAGATGCGGCCAACAATTTTCTTCTTTTTGGCAACAAGCCAAGCGCACCGAAATGACGGTTTAAATTGCATTCGCTGCGCCTAAAAACTTTTTTACTCAAACCCCAGGAAAGCCTCTACCCTCTACCATTTAAAAATAAACCTACTTGACAATGCTGCTTTACGTAGATTTTTGTTGTTGATGTTTCTGCCTTCTGTACTTGAGTTTTGTCAGCAGCGAACCCAGCGGTCCAATAATGCTCAACAAATAGACCAGCACGGTGGCCAGCATCATGGCGGGTATGTACTCGTTATCCACATAGCGCGTAAAGAATTTTGAATAGTAGCCCAGATAAATGGCGCTCATGCCCAGCGTGAAGGTAATAAGTCCAAAGAAATTATGACGAAAACGCAAATCGGAGGGCGTAAACACCTTCAAGGCAATCTTCGGTTGAAAAAAGTTAGCCATACCGCCAACAAGGCCGCCAGCACAGCCAAAGGCAGCAGCCGCACCTGCAAGTTTCAATACAAATTAAGATTATTGCCCACTGAGCTATTAAATTTATGCGCACACGCACCAAATCTACCATGCCAGGTATCGAAGTGCACGTCCTTCTGCGAGAACTTGCCCAAGGCACCCAGCAGGACCATAGAACAGCCCACCAACTGCACTAGGCCATGGTAACGCGACTTGTTCTTGTGGGAGATCCAACGGGTTATGGGATTCACCTTGTAGTGGGACATCAACGCCTGGGCCATTAACACATGAATCTACAAACAAAGTAAACATGTCAATGGAGTTTACATCGCACTTAAAGTCCAGTTAGCAGTGTGATAAGATAAACAATATTGTTTCTATATAAAGTAGCATTATGGGTACTTGTGATAGAACAAATTGGTATACTGATTAAATATATAATTATACAACATTTTCAAAGTTATGACGTATGGTAAAATCTGATTTTGTATGGAATATAGTATTTCCATAGATAATTTGTCGATTATATGTTCGATAATCTTTTTATATTGAGTTACTATCATTCTATAAGATATCATATATTCATACACGTCTTCACTGGCGCGTCATATTAACCACGTCAGTTTAAGATATATGACATCATATGACTGACCCATCAGTGTAAGATATATGACAGCATATGGCTATGACACCCACGTCTGTATAGGATATATGACAGCATATGACAAATTTCAGTTCACATTCCTCCACTACTGACAATAGTTGCCATATAATGAATATAACAGGTTTGTATTAAACATACATAAGACCCCATTTGATGCCAGTGGAAACCTAGCATTACTTACACCGATTCCCGTCATGAACATATGTCCAGCCGTTTCCTGGAAGTCCAAACTTCGCGCCAGCACGAAGTAGAATACGGCTACTAGAAATATGAGCATATGATTTATGCTGTTCAATATGCTCTGTATTTGCAGCCAGGCGGAAGCGTTTGTGACTTGCGGCATCTTTAGGCTTCTAAGCAACTGTTGCTGAAAGTAATAAACTAAATTAACGAGAAATCGTTGTGCTCTGTCACAGGTTAAATAATAGACTAAACTGAAACTGCTCCGACAACGCTTATAAAGAGAGATAAGAGCGTCGCCGGCAACAGCGCGATATTCACAGCCACGTAATCGATATATATTGTGTATATTTACGTGTGTAGATGTGTTAACGTTGTTGTAATCATTAGAATACCATTAGAAACTAAAACCTCTCTGTTTACTTTGTTTTTGTTAGTTTTGTTATGCCTTATTTAACATTTGCAGAGCAATGCCTCAGCGCCAAACATTTACTTTCAATAATGCTGTAATTATATTAGGTGGTTACGTGTGAAGTTAGTTACCAGTTGTCGAGGTTGAAACTTGTGGTACAAAAGTGCGGGTTGCTTACTATTTATTTATTTGTTAATATTGATAGTCCAGCTTACAAAACGTAAACTAACAAGCGATTTTATATAGCTTTATAAGAGCTTCGGCTATATAACAATATTCTAAAATATATATGTATATACACAAAAATTTCTGATATAATATGTTAATTAATACTAGTAGGTACGGATTGTACATCATCCTAACTAGTGTTTTCTTTCTTAAATACTTCTAATTAATCATTTGTTATAAAATAAATATTTTTAAATCCAATTAATGCTGAAGTATATGTAGATGTACGACCAAATTTAAATGAATGCAAGACAAGTTCTATACAAATTTCAGTTGAGCACTGGAAATTCATTGTATTTTACTTAGAGTATTCTTTAATTCACCCAAAGTCGTTAAAATTAACACCCTGCAATAAACACGCTTGAAGTCTGACAATTGGTAACTAAAACAGATGGTAGTTAACATGACACCACCTATTAAATATGCAACATGTTAGAAACAAATGTTAAACTCATTTGTTTTTGTTTGCCTTGGCTGTTTCATTTAACATTTTGCTGCGATTAACAGTGGGCTTACAGCTCCCGTTGTTAAACAACACTGTTCATGTTAATAACTTGTTGCTGACCTGTTCGCGCCACAATTGTATTTTAGATGAGGACGCCGGCTTTCCGGCTAGCGAACTGAACACACATGGCCCCACGGTGCATGGCTGGCGAAGTGCCGTGGACAGTGGACTGAACACACACGACATCATTCTGCGTTTCCATCAGCCGGCCAAAATCTATCGCATTCAACTCTTGGCCCACCAATATTTGATACGTAAGTTGGGCTATTCCCCAAACAGACATATGCATATAATATTGAAATTTACAAAACGCTTATTATTAACAGCCGAAAAAGTGGAGCTATGGCTGCATTTCTCACCCAAGTCAATGCCCAGCACACCATCCTCACAGTACTTTGATTTTCTTGGATTTGTGGCTCTGGCCGACAATGCAAACACCAACTACAAATCCCGGGAGCTCCAGAGCGTTACAGTCACTCCCAGGCGTGGGACGCATCTGAAGCTGCGGCTGAGTGGTGCCCATTGCAATGAGTATAACAGGAGCGGTCAGATTGCACTAATGGCGATTAATGTGCTCGGCGAGGACTTGGAAACCGCTGCCATTAACAATGGCGAGGACCAGATCTCCAGCGAGGCACCACCGATAGACACCGCCACTGGTGAACTGGCACTGGCCTCCATTTGTGACGATCTACTATTCTCTATGTACGTAGAGGAGTCAATTGTGCAGCATATACGCGAGCTGGAGCAGCGCAAGATGCTGGCGGTTGGCTCCGAGCGATTTGAATACGCCCGCAAGCTGAAACTTTGCATGACGGCGCTGCGCACAGCGGGTGAGCGTCTGGGTCGCTATGCGCTGGCCAAGCGACAGGCGGTCCAGCAGGAGGACTTCAGCGCAGCCAAACTGCGCAAGGAGCAGATTGAAATGTATCGCGCCTGTGTTCTCAAGCAGCTACAGGTGCGCCAGCTGCTGGAAACCGAGGGCGCTCTAAGCCAAAACGATCAGAGTTGTGAAATCTATGCGGGCGGCAAACCTAGTCTGCCGCCTGCGCCAAGTCTACAAGATGTGGCACATGCGCTGGCCGAGGCGGCCTCCAGCAGCCAGGACGATAAATCCCTCACGGATGGCTGCAGCACTGATAGCGTCAGCACAATCGTTGCCTCGGCCGCTGCACTGCATCTGCATGCCAAATCTCACGATGAGCTGCCCCAATCACCGCGTCTGCCCATGGCGTCGCGGCACAGTTCCCCCATGTCCAGCCGGCAGGGTTCGCTGAGGCGACGCAATAAGAGCGTGCCACGCAACTCCTACGAGGATTACGAGGAGCGCACTATTCCCACATTGAGGCAGTAAGTTCTGATAAATGTTTCTAATCGTGTAGCTGTTGTTGTTATTGTTGTTGTGCTTAGCAATCGAGATGGAATTGGGATAGAGCATTCCATCCCGAAAAATATTTTACCTTGCCAAGCCCCGAAGAATTTCAGTAACCAACCCTGATGGCCCTGCTATTTTAAAAATGTTTAATGATCCCGCCCATTTCTGTCCCGGTTCCATCTCTATTTAGCAATAACGATCATTTTGCATGATGCAGCATGAGGTATGACAGCGCACACGATAAATCGATAGCACGATCACAACATTTAAACGAAATCGATAGCTAGTAGTGCCGCCATTTTGAAAACATATACAGTAACCGTCGTCGTTGTCTTTGATGTTTTTGTTTATTTACTTTCTCTATTCCCGTAAACGTTGTCATTCCGTTACACAAAACTGCTTAGCTCAAATACTAATGAATTTTTAAGGGAGTGCCAGGGCAATGCGCTGCTCGAAGCGGACCCAAATCGTAGCCGTTCGCGCCTAAATGATCGCGAGCGTCGCCAGGCAGCGCTGCCTATACTGGTCTTTGGCAATGAACTGGTAAGATTTTATACTATCAAGGCTGTTCCCGTTTCCAAAAACTCGTTTTATATCAATCACTCTCTGAGTGATGTGGTTTTCACACAGATATTATACTATCCAATTCAATTTTCAGCATAAAAAGAATCTTGTAAAGAAAGGTTCTTTTTGAAAATACTGTTAAAGGCCGCCCTTTATATTTCAGAATAAAACTGCGCATTTCCTAATGCAGAACTGCAAAAGAATGTTAAGTTACCAAGATTATTTGCAATACGCCATAATCTTTAAATAAACACTTCAAAATCTTGCCACAAAATTGAAGATAAAAGTAAAAATTTCAGGTTAATTAGAGTTACTTTCTTGGGAATTCAGAAAAGTTTCCAATTTGTTCATTAGAAGAGGAAACGGAAACAGGATTGTTTACAGCCCAGACACTAATATACGTAAATGTTTTATTAATGGTCTCTGCAGGTTGAGCAGTTCTACTCGCGACAGTTTCAGGATCGCGAGGATGGCCTCATGCGCCTGCGTAACTTTCTGAAGGAGCAGGAGCTAGTTGCAGCGGAAATCAATGAGCATGCGGCCAGTCCAAACAAGGTGGCACGCAGCGCTGCTTTGCTACTGCATCGCGCCGTTCGAGATGCCGTCTACTCTGTGTTTAGCCAGGCCACCGAAGCAGTGCGGGTCCTGTTCCTTGAATATGTGCCCGGGCGTGTGTCGCCCAGCGAGGTGGCACGTTGCGTGGATCGGCTGTTGCCGGAGCTGCTGGCAAAGTCGGGGGATCCCTCGGCACGGCTACATACGCTGGCACAGCATACTATACTCAGCATTGCCGCCTGTCCGCAAGTGGCCGAGCAGCATCTTGTGGCGCCAGCACTGTCGCGCAGCGTCGGCTCAGGAACACATCAACGGCTGGCCATGAGCCGGCTGCAAATGCTGGAACAGTTGGTGAATACACAGGGCATTAGCACGGATAAGCACAGCGGCTTAACCTGTCGGGCACTGTCCGACTGCGGCTGCTCTGGCATACATCATCCGGCGGAGCCGGTGCGCAAGGTTGCCGAACGCATACTGCTGTTGGTGTACAAGGTAAATCCGCGTCTAGTGCGCAAGCAGCTGCCACCGGACGATGACATCACGCGTCGCAATTTGCTCTACCGCCAGCTCTTCACGGAGTTCGATAAGTTGGACTTGGAGCGCAAGCAGGAGCTGCTGGAGGCCAATCAATACGTTGGCGAGCACAATGCCAGAAATGGCTCGGATTTCCTGCAGCCCACAACCAGCACAGATGCATCACGCCTGCTGAAAAGCAAAAGCGGCCATGCCTTTGCCACGCCCACGACCGTTGCCACCGCCAATGGCTATGTGAGCTGCAATGGCAAGCAGCAGTATAATGAGCAATTAAAGCGTTCCATGCTGTCGGCCTCAAACTCACGCAAGGGCTCCGCCTCAAACTCCGAGTCCACCGAGGAGACAACGCCCAAAATGTAAGAGTAACCAGTAGAGTTATGAGTTTCCATTCCACTACGCTCTGCACCCTCTTTAGAAGCTGTCCCTTTTGTGGCTGGGTCTGCACTGACGGCGATGCCAGCCAATTGGATCGCCACTACTGGAAGACCTGTCCTTTTCTCACCAAGTGCCCACAATGCAGTCAAGTGCTGGAGGTAGCCGCACTCAACTATCATTTGACAAGTGAGTTTCATTGTTATACCACATATAATTGCAATTATAACCAATTCCAACTTCAATCCACAGCGGAGTGCGATGCCAAGGATAGTTATGTCGTCTGCACACGCTGCACGGAGTCGGTGCACAAGCAGCTCTATGAACTGCATCAGATGGAGGACTTTTGTCGTGGTATGCAAAGCCAGCTGGTTCATCAATCACAAGATACTTATTAACTGTTTGTTTGTTTGACTAGAATTAAAAACGGGTGCCGCACGCTGTCCGCTGTGTCATGATGATGTTAATCTGCCCTTGGATGGCGGCTGGAAGTTGCATCTTTTAAGCGCCGCAGGGTGTCCTGGCAATATACGTCAACGGAATTTAAAGAAATCAAACTAAGCAAATACCTTAGAAGACAGCTTAAAGTCACAAATAATCGTATTAACTATTGTATTAATAGTGGCAACATACTTATTAATCATGAGGCTCTTTAAGACAGATCGAATTAGTAGCCATTAGCGTAATTTAAATCAATTTTTGTTACACACACACACACACAGACATTTCCTTTTAGATACATTTTGTTACGCAAACATTATTTATGCATTATATTTTGTTACACTTTATACGAGTATATATGTTTTGTACGCAATGTGATTTGTTAACTATAACACGAATTTCGAAACGTCCTACAACAATAAAGCCCATCCAAAATAGTTTTAAATTTGAATTTCAATAGCCGCCGATTAATTGACATATTCGATACCCAAGTGTCGTGCAACACTGATACTTGCGTTGTTTTTTCGACAGTCTGGCAGCGCTGTTGCCTTGGGGTGGCACCTCTGTGCGATACAATTAATTGGCTTTTTTAAACACATATATATATTTATTATTAGCATATAATGAGTGCAATTAAAATGTATGTACTCAATAACAATAAGTGCAAATAACTAATACCATTGCAAATTTCAACGCGTCAAAGTGTGTTGCAAAACAACCCCCATACTCAGCTGGGTATAAACAGTGCAGAAGTGTGCGTCAGTATTCTCAGGTGCGTGCGTGTTTGTATGTGGGTCCGAAGCGTGAAGAAAAAAACAGCCGGCAAAGTTATTTTTGCATTAAATAAGAACAGCGCGCTGTGCACGCTCCTAACATTGTCATTTGTTGCGAGTTGGAGTGCTTGTCTGTAAATGCAGTTATCTTAATCATGTGCTGAGCATTGCCAATTAACGTAAAAGCTACAGTCAATTGTCGCAACAACAACAATAACGTTAGTGCCGCTGCGTGTCTCCCCCGCTTGAGCAACTACATATAACTTATATGTGGTATCACAGGCTGTACCGAACATAAATAATCAACGGAGCACGTGTGTTAACCACACCAACGCCAAAGCCAAAAATCATATAAGACAAAGATGCAACGTGTACGGCAATTGTTGAACTACAAATACCTGACGAGGGAGCAAATCAATGGATTTGACAATTACAAGGTAAAGGCAATTTGAAATGACTTTTATACACTGCTCGACTTACAGATACCCTGTATTTTAGCACACTTTCATTTATACTTACATAGAAGAGTCCGTTTCCTATTCCACAGACTACGATTATACACAGTCAAACTTCTTTCTAAACAACAAATTTGGTTGTGTAGCCTGCGAGCTCTTTAAAGGCAAGTTTGACTGTAAACAGACATAGTATATATGTATGTATGTATTAGAGCTAGGAGTGGAGTGGCAATCGATAGTATCGACAAAGTGGGTTACCAGTAGGCAGCAAAAGTATCGATCAAACTGTTGACTTAGTGATGTGAAAATATCGATACCTTTCAAAATTGATAGTCTCCATTTCCATTTCGATAGTCGCTCAATAATGAAACCAACGCTACTATCGATTGGTGTTCAGCTCTAGTATTTACTTGATTGGTTCCTTTCGATATGCGGCACCATCGATAATATCGATAGTTAATAATACAATTTAAAAGTATTGTAAGCTTAATTTGGACATACAAATATAGAAAACATTAAACTTAAATTAAATTAAAATGAATTTCTCAAACCTTTATTTAAGATATCCAAAGAACAAACCATTTTATAGGTACAGGGTGTTCAAGAAGTAGGAGTACATATAAAACCATATCTATATTGGTATATACATTTATAATTAACCCTTTTATTTATGCATACAGTACAGCTCCATTGACACCTCCCCGCTAAGCCAATATGTAATGCATCCGTTCTGGGACTGGTTGGTCAAGGTGAGTCGATTTTATTATCATATTAGAAAATCAATAATTATTATAATTAAATGCACTTTGCCCGTTCTCAGTTCTTCCCGCGCTGGGTTGCGCCAAATCTGATGACCTTCCTTGGCTTCCTATTTAGTGTAATGAATCTGGTGTTGCTCTCGTACTACGATTGGAACTTTGTTGCCAGCTCAGGTGAGGAGAACACAACGCCCATACCCAGATGGGTGTGGCTATGCACCGCCATCAATATATTCGTTGCGTACACGCTGGATGGCATCGATGGCAAACAGGCACGACGCATTGGGCTCTCTGGCCCGCTGGGCGAGCTGTTCGATCATGGTCTGGACTCGTACACAGCTATGCTGATACCAACATGTCTCTACAGTATATTTGGACGTAGCAGGATCTACTCCGTGCGTCCCATGCGCATGTACTATGTCTGCCTAACGGTCTACTTTAATTTCTTTGTGTCGCATTGGGAAAAATATAATACAGGCGTATTATATTTGCCATGGGGCTATGATTTGAGCATGTGGGGCAGCACAGCTATGTACCTGATCACCTGGTGGATGGGCTTCGAGGGCTGGAAAGTCGAGCTACCATTGGGCTCCTATGGTACACTGCCGCTGGGCAATGTCATGGAAGCGGTGCTCCATGTTAGTGCCATGGCCAATGTACCTCTAGTCATAATCAACGTCTACAAGTGAGCGAACAATTACACACATCACTGTACAATTGATATATTCCTTTGCATATTTACAGCTCATATAAGCAGCGCACTGGACGCCTGTTGTCGCCAGCGGAGGCACTGCGTCCCATGTGGCCCTTTCTTACATACTTTGTACTGCTGCTCGTCTGGCCCTTCCTCTCGCCCAGTGATATTATGGAAAGGGATCCACGCGCCATGTTCATGCTAAGCGGCACCATCTTCTCAAACGTCAGCGTAAGTTCAATAACCATTCGTATTAGAGAATTACATGAAAATGCCACAACAATTTATAATTATTTCCATATAATTTGATGGATTGATTTGACATGGGGATTTTTGTTTTCTTTGAGTGGCCAATATCGGTCACGCGTGCGTCATTAAAATTCTCACAACGTCACGCTTCCACCCAATCCCCCTACCCCTACCCCCACCTGCCAATTGACCAAGCCAATTCTTATCGACCATGGCCACTGATTCATTATTTTCATTTTAGATATGCGCTGGCGTGGCTTCTTAATCATTTACTACGAAAGCATTTTATACACTTGCTGAGGGTATTATAGCTTTGTAACAAGATGTGAGCCTATAGAAGATATATAGTATATGTTCTTGACCAATCGATTAGATCTACTTAAGTATGTTTGTCTGTTTCTATGCAAGCTAAACTTTAGTTTTCAATTTAATGAAACTTGTCACATATGCTTCTTTTTGCTCCATGCAGAATATATGTATGTACGTCGGAATCGGCTAGATGGGATTTCATATCATATATATCAAACGATCAAAATTCATTTGTATTTAGATATTCCAACCAAACTAACAAATTCTTAGTACTAAGTTGTTCTATGTATAAGTTGTTCAATTCTAATTGAAATCGGGCTATAATCGGTCACTATATCGTATAGACACAATCCATAGTTAAGTAAATCGTTGTATAACAACTTTTTTGCTTAACTAAACTCAGGAATTGCAACTCTTTTTATACCCTAGCACAGGGTATTATAATTTTGTCTCGAAATGTGTAATGGTCAGAAGAAGACGTTTCCGACCCAACAAGTATATATATTCTGAATCAGCATGAATAGCCGAGTCGATATAGCGATGTCCGTCTGTCCGTCTGTTTCTATGCGAACTAATCTCTCAGTTTTAAAGCTATCGTAATGAAACTTGGAACAGATTCTTCTTTTTGCTGCAGGCAGTACATATGTCGGAACCGACCGGACCGGACCACTATAACATATTGCTGCCATAGGAATAATCGGTCGAGAACTTTGTTTTCGTATGAAAAATTTTGTTGTTTATAAATGTATCCTTACCAAACTTTCCCAAACAGAGTCTCTAGAGCGTTTATACAATCTGACCAATCTAATTTAGTCAAAATTGAACCACTATATATATCGCTATATCAAATTTTTGGTTTATACAAATCATCCAAACTAAATTGATTCCAGCCAGAGTATATACAGCTTCTGCACTCCGAAGATAGCTGTTCTTTCTTTAGGTTTTAGTCTTGAAAATCGCAGAAAAGGGCCATCAACTGGAGACCTCGAAAATGGTTACTAGTTTTGTTAAATTTGATCAAAATCTGATATCATATATCATAGAAAAGGAACCTTACGTGTTCTTAAAATAACCATAGGAGCAATTTTATTCGCATCCCTGCAAGTGTCATCAAGTTTTGGGGTGCAGATATCTATTCAATATCAATGCAAATGTGAGAAAAATTCAGAATATGAAGAAAAATAATTTATTTACTGTCAAAAGACAACTAAGAATGCTCTGAAGATCTGGTCACACAATTGATATAATTATATATTTCGACTGAGACTTCTAAAGAAACAGACCCGAAAAGGGAAAATTTTAACACAATGCCACCATTTTGCTGCGGGGGTCGTCGTTGTGCGGCGGATATACGGCGTGGGCTGGAAGTAAATGAAGGCACAACTGATAAACAGGCTGAAACTCCGTTTATGATTACGGAGGCTGACCGTCCATTGACGCTCAAGTTCTATGCACGTCACGATTGGCCGTATTTCAACTGCACCGAGGATGAGATTCAACGCATGCTCAAGAAGTTTGATAAGGATGCACAGAAGGGCAAAGAGGAGACCGCTCAGAAAACTGAGGAGGGAACTACCAAGAAATGGGAGCCAAAGCACGTTACGGCCCAGCCATTGACGGAAAATCAGATTTATGGATGGTATCAACATCGCGCCTATCGTTATTTGAAAAAGGATCGTGGCATTTTCGTATTTCCCCACGAGGGTGATCCATTGATCAAAATAATTCAGGCCTCCAAGTGGATGGGGCGTTAAAATACAAACGTTAAGATGGCAAATATTTAAGTGCGGAGAGGTGACTGTAGAAACTTCGGATGAGATATCTTTAACAATGTTTTAAAAGTTCGGCGGACAAGAATTGACACTAATGAGCATTTAAAAAGGAAAGGATCAACTTCATCTCATTCAAAATGTATTGTAAGGTTCTTCTCTTAAGTCCGATTCCAAGTTAAAACTTATAATTTTAGTTTTCAAAACTTAACAAAATCAAATGTATATAGGATCCCTAATGTTTAACGAAATGAAAATAAGGCTAATTTGGAATCGGGCTTTTGAAAAGATCTAAAAAAAAAATGAATAAAAATTCAATATACATAATTAGCATTTATTTATTTATTTTCTAGTAATTATACATATATGTTATTTCAAGTTAAAATATAACCAAAGCTCAGGTGTTCTGTTTTTCTGTTTAATTATTTATTTATTTCACTACATAAAAATTATTACGTGTACGTTGCTAACTGTTTGCGAAAATTACTGATTATTGTTGTTTTCGTTTTAAAACTAGTATAGTAGTATATAAATAGTCTCAGTTGGTTGCTTCTGCTGTTCTGTAAAATATAATCAGGCACGTACCCATTTCAGATTCCGATCAAACTTGGATACGAACTTTGTACGTGTTTTGAATTCTGAAAACCGCTTAAATTAATTAGTTTGAAATGTATTGCCTTTGAGCTTGTGGAAATATAATACATTCAAAAGATCTTGCTAATGTAACGTTAATATTCTTTATAATATGCAATTTCCTTTAATATTTAATATATTTTTATTTTTAAATGTACTCTGAGTTGACAATTAACGAACTCTTCACAATACATTTGACAATTATTAAATTTTATCATGAGGTAGTTGACAGAGGATAGTTATTTCATTTGTATATATTATTTTAGGATTTAGGGCGATGTTTAAAAGGGTTCTGGGGGGTAGTTAAGCACGCTGATCCCCAGGCAAACTTCACCGGGTGTATTCTCTGCAGTCCTCTGCTGGAACACCCTTAATGAATATAACTATTATTTGTGACTTACCCAGAGCTAATTCCATTTTGATTCTATATCCTTGCAGTGTCGCCTGATTGTCTCGCAAATGTCTTCAACACGCTGCGAGGCCTGGCACTGGCAGACGCCCATGTTTGTGATGTCCGTGCTGGTCGGCTTGAAGATGCCCGCGCTGGAACTGCCCCTGCTCTATGCGCTGCTGATTGTTACCACATTGACACATTGCCATTACGGGGCCAGCGTGGTGAATCAGATGTGTGAGCACTTTAATCGGATTTGCTTCACAGTGCACAAGCGGGTGCCAGTCAAGGACGATAAACAAGAAAAGATACAGCAGGAGGGTCAAAAGGAGCAGATGACACCAATCAAACAGGATTAGGCAACATATTTGCTGTGCAGCAATTGAAATTTGTTTTTCATAGTCGAGATCTTTGGCGTGTTTTGTTCTTGGAGGCTATTAAGGCAAACAACAGTGTGAGATATGAGATTATACATATATTTATATATAGTAGTATATATACCTATATATATATATATCTGTTTCTAGTTAGCGCTTCTTCAACCAAATGCTCAGGCAGCAAGGACCAGTATCCTTGAGTTACTCTAGACACGTTTATTCAACGCTGTAGCTTTCTTTCTCTCTCTGAAACAATAGACACTTTCTGAAGACTATTGGTTAAAGTATTCCTACTAGAAACCAAAAACTCGCTTAAACCCCATAGTATTCAACATAAATTAGTCGATTCTATTCCCAATGTCCATGACAAGTTACCTGACCTTAATGCTCCCTAGTCATTAAAGTGAAACAGTCCCGAAAGCGTGGAATCTTTTTCTTAATTCATTTTGGTGAATAACAAATGAATTTCCCAGTGAATAAACCCATTTGAGAGGTTCCATTGAAACGTATCGAACAAAAGACAAATCATGACAAATGTTGAGATAACTGTATACCATCCAGGCAATTAATATACCTAATGTAATATCTACATCACTCATCCACAACTGCGTACTGGTTCAACATCAAATTTACTTTCAAATTCTAGTTTAGGTTATACGCATTTTAAAGACTTGATTCAAACTCCAAAACGACGCTCGCTTCCTCTACCCTATAATCACTTTAATTATTAACTGTATTTAAATGTCAGTGTTTTATATTCATGTGTCGTGTAGCTCTTTGAATTCTAGACATAATAGCATACTCTTAATGTGCTTAATTTATTTGCATTATTTTTAAATTGTTCTAGTTTATGTATTGTGCTAAAAAATATAAAAAATATATAGTATATATAAATAGATTTGAAAAAGTCAACAACTTTAAGCAAATGATTGCAATCGTGACACATTTAACTAAGATAACCGTCAAGACCTCTAATTATTTAAATAAATACTATGTTATTATTATTATTTTAAAGCCACACATACTATAAATATATATATACTACTTATATTATGGTGCCTATAGCGCCACGGCACGCTTAATTATACTATTATTATATCTAAACTGTAAATGTCGCTTCCCCATCCTTCAAAATATGTAAAAGACAAGACAAAACAAATTTAAAGGAATAAATTATATTTTAGAAAAACGCTAATTACAATTGAAGTTAAGTGTTCCAAAACTTTATGAGGCAACTGCCAAACCCCTCGTGATGATCTCTGTTGTTTATCTCGATTACAGATCGGAACATTTAGCATTATTTTAATGCATTTTAAAAGCGCTCATGTGCGAATAATTCGTTTACACACACTAAAATATTTAGATCTATCTGCTAAATATATAACACTTAAATGTAATCGACTTCTAGACACACTACAATAACTTCTTTATGTGATCCTTCATATTATAGATTATAATCAAAGTTTGAACCTTTTGCAGATGGTATAATAAGTTAGACTTTATGCATTGAAAGAGTCGTTTCCGACCCTATAAAATGTATATTTTTAATCAGAATGAAAACTGGACTCCTAGTCTTATAGCTAGTATTATAAAGGCAGTACATATACCAGAAACGTTCGGATCGGATGAATATTTTATATATCTACCATAGGTTTTATGTTTTTAAAGAAACCTTAACCAAATTCACAAATTCCAAGTTCATGTATGATTGTTTTAAGGTTGTGTATGACAAACTATGGTGTTTATAAAGTTAGTGTCTGAGTAATTGATTATAACATTTCTGCAAGGGTATATACATACATCTGTGTCTTTGACAGCCTTCAGGCCGGTATTGTGTTTAATATTTAAGTTGCTAATATATAGTAATTAAATATGAATATTTCAAGAGCGCAGTCAAGGTTAATCGACGAAAAGATACCCCACAGTTCGGAGCAAAAGCAACAGATCCTTTCGATAAAGTAAGAAATTATATAGAAAATCAACATGAATATTAGAAGTACTTAGGAGAAGCTGTACGACTAGCAAGGATACGCTAGGATCAGCTTAAAATCAAAGAAATTAAGGTTTAATAAAAAAAGTCGTTTGCAATCAGGAATTTGGATAAATACAGCTGCAGTCAGGGCTGATGAGCTAGCAGATATTCTCAATCAAAACTTCAAAAGTACATTTTTAGAAAGAATAATGATAACCATTAATCGTGCCTATGAAATCACAAATATATAATAAATAGTGCTCGGGTTTACGTTTGAATACTTCACCTTCTATTCGATTGTATCTACTATATTGGTTATGGCATTCAACTATAATATTAGTAATGCACACATAAGTATAGCACCTAATCGAGTCCCCACGACTGACATCAGGTTTGCACAGCTGTCGAACTGTCCGGCGATCAATTTGAGTACGTGCTCGAGCGATTAGCTGGAGATGAGAATGCTTCCTCATTGCCTAATTGGTGTGAAAATCTAATTCACGTCCCACTGTGCGCGGTACGCAGAGTGAGAACTAACCGGCCCCCGCAGCCCACTAACCGCCTAACGGACCAACAAAATATCAATAACAGAGAGGCTAAACACGCGCAGCAGCAGCGCGGGTGGCAGAGCGGCGGCGTCGACAAACGTACGCAAGTCACGCAAGCGAAATGGGCACGACAACAACAAAAAAGGCTTGAATACAAACGAACAAATAAAAAGCAAAACCAAGAGCAGCAACAACAACAACACCGGCAGCGACAGCAAAACCAGAATGAGAATCAAGTGCGAGCTGCAGAAGAAAGCAACAAAAGCAGCGACGTCGCACAGTGGCTCAAATAGCAAATCACGCTGTAAATAATTCGAAACAAGCGTAAAATGATAGTTGTTGTTATGAAATTTAATATTTTTAGTTGAAGAGACGTCACAAAGCAAGATATTATTATTTTTATTATACTTATCGGTGAAACATAATATTTCTTTTTAAATTAAACTAGTTTTTATAAATATTAAATAACATATTGTGAAGATTGTTAATAATCGGTAGAAAAAATGTGCACAAATTGGAAGTTTAAAATTGTGTGAGGCCATAATCTCCTGGCTCCGTTTCAAATCTCTATCAAGAAGTAGTTATTCTTACAAATGCACCAATGTCAATGGTTCTTCCATCATCAATATATTTTATACCGGCAAGCAAACTACAGAAAAAAAGCAAATAACTTTGAAATAATTACCGCTAGATGGAGCCCTTTGGCCCACTGTGCGATGACAGCGGCAGCGCATTAATAAAACGCCTGCTGTTTGCTGCTGCTGCAGAATATGAAAGTTGCGCATGCGCCGACGTCGACGTCGGCGTTGACGTTAAAGCTATCGTCGCTGGCTGGGAATCAGTTGCGAAGCAGAAGCGCGACAGTTAAGAACAAAGAACGCAACAAACCGCTGCTGAACTGAATATAATTCTGTTAAAGATTTCATTGCCTATAAAAAGATGCTGCTGCAGACTTTCACGTTGCTGCTGCTCAGCGCATCGGCGTTGACGTCGCCAGCGTTGAGCACGACTGAGACGCTGCCCACCACGAGCAGCCAGAGTCAGAGTCAAACTCCGGCTGTCCACAAGGAGGAACACTTTCCGGCTATGGCGCCAGCACAGGCAGCGGAAGCGGCCTTGATAGACACGCAGCCTGGTGCACTACAGCCGCCGCTGCCACCCACTTTGGAGATGGAGGACGGACTGCGTCGACGTCTGATTACCTACGATCAGCGACAGGAGGGACAGTACAATATACGCGCCGATTTGGAGAACTTTATGATTGTGCTCATTCCGCCAGGACCGCAGGAGGGTCTCAGTCTGTTGGATATGCTGACCAAATCCTCGTTGCGAGGCGCCACCAAGAGTAGCAGCAACAAACGCAAGCATTCGCATGCCTCGGCGCTGAAATCCTTCTACCAGCGACAGCAGCTCCAGCAGCAACAGCAACAACAGCAGCAGCAGCTGCCCCAGGGCCTGCCGGAGTTCATTGAGGGACGCACGCCCTACCATGTGGACATCTCGGCGGCCAATGAGGAGCAGCAGCCGCGTTTGCATCGCCAGCAGGTGGATGTGTTGCCGCCTCAGCTGATACCCATGCCACAACTGATTAAGCCGTATCATCTGGAGGCGGAGCCGGAGCTTATACAGGCCCTACCGCCAGTTAGCGCCAGCAGCAGCTCCACGGGCAACAATCTGCTGGAGAGCTATAATCAGGCGGCTTCCCAATACTATCGCAACTCGCGCTCACTGCGCGGTGACAGTTTTCTGGACACCAATCGCCTGGCCCCCGAAATATCACCCAGCTCCAATGCACGCGCCATCAGCGTGCCACTCTATCGCAGCGACATTGCCCGCAGCCAGGTCCACCAGGCGAATGTGAATTCCCTGTATCCGCCCATTGATGTGCCCGCCTATATGGTGAATGAGGCGGAGCCGCGACGCTGGCAACTGGACGATGAGCCGACACCCATACTGCCCAAGCATCTGGTCGAGGCGGATGTGCTCAGCTTCGAGCTGCTGGGCGATGCACTGGCCGACTCGAAGACGCTGCTGCGCGATGGCCTGGCACGCTGTGCGCCCGGGCAGCGTCGCGACAGCTATGGCGCCTGTCGCCAGGTCGAGGGCTACTGAGACTGAGACTTTGCAGACTGCTAAATTGATCATAAATGTATTAGAATTAAGCTTCAAAATGCTAACGCAATCAATAAACAAATTTAAATTTAGCGCCAAGCTTGTAATGTTAATGGGCAATGTTAATGTTAAAGAGAATGTTAATGTTAATAGCGGCGTACAGAGCTTGACAGCGCCAAATGTAAATAGAGGTTAACGGTAATGATGCGCTGAAGGATAAAACTACAGTAAACTTAATGCTAACTGACATCAAGGGGCCAACAGCAACAATAATAAAAAATACAAAAAAACGGCAATTGACTAAGGCCAGCGCCATTATTTGCTACGTAGCAATTTTCAATTGCAAACCAGTTTCCATTACACACAAAAAACAAACAACAACAACACACAACAAACAACAAAAAAAGAAAGAAAAAATACAAAAAAAACATCTTAAGTGCAGTTTCTAGTTTCTGATTGCAGCATCTTCCTGTGGGAATTGGCCCGAGCAGTAGGCGCATTCTTAACTGATCGCTGGACTTGGTCATTGAACCTGGGACATCGGCTAACTCAACACCTGAGCACACACAATTTAGGCGCCGTTAACATTTACAATAAACAAACCCAACTCTGCCTGGCTTTTCACAAGCCAAACACAATTAGAACTTATCACAATGACTTACAATTTTCTCGACGCTTAGCTAAATTTAGGTTATTGGGTTAGATTTGTTTACACAAATAATTAAACAATCAAGCTCAGGTCGTTTATTTGATATCTTGATCATTTTGTATTAACGTACAATAATTTACCTACTTTTACTATTATTTTCATTTCTTTTACTAATCTGTATACTGAATTAGTGAGTATTTAAGTTCAATTAAATGGTGTTCTTTCCTTTTCAGAAAACTTAAGATACTTATTACATCAAAAAATTTGATATAGTACAGGATAGCTCAAGTACTCACTAACTTGAGAATCTTGTTTTGAAACCTTTAAAGGAAATTATTGCAAGTTAGCCACTTTGTATTTAAAAATTTATTCAAAATAGTGGTGGTTTTAAGTTTAAAATCTTACAAAATCATTTAAAAAAATTACAGAATTAGCCAAGAATTAAACGGAAGCAGAACATTTTACTGACTATACAAAATATTAGTTTCTCTTGATTTTCTTTTAACTTTTTAAAAGAGAGAACATTGTATTCTCTACTTCATATAAAATGCCTTTAAGAAATTTGACATAAACTCATAATTAAACAGTATAAGGTTGGACAAATATTATGCCAAATAAAGAAATTTAAGAGTTTCCTATAGCGAGTTATTAAGGCCGTTGTAGTTCAATTTAAGTTTATACTAAGAAATTAAAATTTTTCACCAAAATAATAGAACATTTTATTAATTTTCTACAAAAATCTATGAAATTCTCTAGAATTTTTATTTCAATTTTAATGGAACTTTATCTTCTCCTATCAGTAAAATTCTATATAAATTACAACTTAATTTCAATTTTAATGGAACTTTGTTTACTCCTTTCATAGCAAAATTTTATATAAATTACAATTTAATTTCAATTTTAATGGAACGTTGCTTTTTCTTTTCATAGCAAAATTTAGTATAAATTACAGCACATACTTAAGTTTATAAAAAAAACCAAAAAAAAATAAGAAATAAATTACAGAACAGATAAAAAAGCATTCTTGAGTGCCCAAAATAACTTGAAGATTGCTTACTGTGATTGTTTTTCGTTCTCAAAGTTGAATATTTCGATGATAAGTAACGCTGGTTATAGGGATGTAAATGCTTTAAGCATTAATCGCTGACTTTTTCAATGCATTTTAATTTGCTATCTGAAAACTTAACCTTAAAGCGTTCATCCATAGGTTAGGTTAGGTTAGGTTAAGTTAGGTTAGGTTAGGTTAGGTTGAATAATAATTTGCATAATTGTGGCTGCTGCCGCTGCTGCAAGGAAGCGTTAGAGCTGCACATAGTCAATGTGCATTGATTTGTTCAGGCTGTGCGGTCAATGGCAGAGCTGCAATGAAGAAGGTTCTCACATTCCCATTACAATGCGGAAGTCTTTGGGCCATTGAACTGAGAGCTGAGCTGAATCGGGTTTCTTTCTTTTTTAGCAACTGGCTAAGGCTCATCTTGTTTTCAGGTCCAGAGCTGTAGCTCATTCTTTGTCCGCTGTCAGACGGCAACGGTCCTGTGTACGCGAAACGCTGCTACCAAAAAAGAAGAAAAATTACAAATAAAAATAAAAATAAATAAATGTGCAAATTCACCAATCGCTTGTTTGGCTTGGTCTTGCTGCAATTTGTTGCCTTGGCCATGTCCAAGCCAGTTAAGACGCGTAGCAGTGTCAGCGATTTGATGGAGCTTTTGTATAATGATTATGGTGACTATGGCTATCAGACGGAGGAGTTACACTATGATCAGCGTCAGAAGGGCGAAGAGAATTTTAAATTGCGCTTGGATGGCTTCGTAATTGGTCTGCCGGCTCGTGACGACTCGTCCTGGTTGGATGTACTTGCCGAGGAATATCTAAGTAAGTGTAGCTAAAAAAAATACGCAAAAATTAATTGATGAAAAAACATTTCTTGACTGCCAGGTAATACGTTTTCAAAGAAGCAAGCAACTCCTGAACCTGGTCAAATTTATCAGGTGGCAGCTGAGAACAACATTACGGATACGGCTGCAGCTCCAGTGGTAAACATACCAGCGCCGAAGAAGGATATCGAAAGTCGGCAACACGCTACTGATGAAGTCTCCAACCCACCTCGGTTTGTATTATTAACTGAATAAATAACTAAATAACTGCAGTAATAATCTTGTTTTTATAGTACAAAGTCGCACATACTACAGCTGTTGCAAATGTTTCGACGCCCTCATGACTAATTCACTGCATATTCAATAACAAATAGAAAAGAAAAAAATGAGCATAAGTTGTAACGAAATAAACGAACCTATTTTGAAAATTGCCAATAAATTAATTTTTGCGCTCTTCAGGGCTGATATTCTGTGTACCTATCGGACATTGAGTTTTATAAATTAGCCAACACTGTCTTCATAGTTCGATATGCAGAGCTATCGATAAATTGTTTTATTTGAGACCAGCTTTGGCATTACTTTTCAGTTTTTAACAATTATGTGTCCATCCCAGATCACAAACACATAGCTCGCAGCGTGATTTGCAATTATTTTGTGCGCTGAAGAATATTCAAGAACCTTCGTGTCCATCGTTAACGACGGCCGAACGCAGTATAAAAGCCGAAGCTGCAGCCATTGCTGTTGTCAAATATCAAAGAACGAGTGCGACGCAATAAACGACACAGACAAGACATTGTGAAAAAATTACTAGGAACTAAAATTTTGAGAAGAAAAACGTACACATTTCAGTGATAAATAAATTAAAAGGAAAACAACAATTGAAAATGTCTGAGAAATTGCTGAAAATCACCTATCACGGCGCCCCAGCTGGTGCAGCAACCAAGAAGTTGAATGCATATTTGAGAATGCCATCTAATACATTTGCAATTTTACGTCGTGAAATTGACATGTATTTGTTCCAGGAGCGCCAGCTGCCCCAGTGCGAGATAAGGACATTTTGGATTGGTAAGTAAACGTGACGATGATATAATGGGTCAAACAAAATTGCGAACTCAAGTGCAGTGCAATAATTACCTTTAACCTGCATACATACACACGCAATAGAGTTGTGTTCTTTCGTTCAGAATATGTTCAATTGAACTTGTTCAGTGATTCACGTAGAGTGCAGCAGTGTGTATTTGTGAAAAAAACAAACATAAGCGATTTTCAAGTTAAATGGTCAGAAAATAATACAAATCAACTTGAAAATGGCAGATGACACAAAAGAGCATAAAATTACTGATTTAGTTAACTTCTCAAGCATGACTACTGAACTTGTTCATCAAATTGAACTAGAAATCCCAACTCCAATACACAAGCATACATACACATACATATGTATATGCAGATAGTTTTGTGCATGCGTGTGTGTGTTTTGGTATCGATACCGATGCATCAATCTATGGACACAAATTACATACGTACATACATACATATACACAACACAGGCATATAAAAAATTAAAGAAGTGCGAAGTACTTTTTTCCTATACCCAGGTATTACAGGCATGCATACATACATACATACATGTACATACATACATAGACATACATATGTATGAATAGGTCGGTACCTCCCACTGCCCTCTATGATTCACTAGTATAAGTAAAATCGTATCAGTGCAAATCGCTTTGATAGCAAAAATAATAATAAATAGCACCAAAAACTAATGATTCATTGGCATATTTCAAAACAAACATGTATGTATGTATGTACATGCATGTGTATGTATGTAGATATGTAAATCTTTTTCCAGGAGCAACAAAAAAAGGCTTCTTGAGTGAGAAATGTTTAAAAATGCTCCTTAAGTAAATACTTTTAACTACTTCTGTATGTTCTTGATAATCAAAATAGGAGTATTTTCTATATATTATTGAATTTTCAATTGTAAGAAATCAACGATTAAAGCTTTTTGTGTTTCATCGAATTTCATCAGAGCGCCACGCGCCCCAAAAACTTGTATTTTCTATACTGCAAAAACCAAACAATGAAAACACGTTCAATAATGGCGTGATGCTAGGTATTAAACGATTTCAGCTCAAACTTTACTTTAGATGTATACAGATATGCATGTACATATGTATGTACATATATGTATGTATTTTGTATGTATGTAGTGAGTGCAGTTTTACTTGCACTTAAATTGCATTTTGTATTCTCATCTGCATCATATTTAAATGTATTAATGTGTTTTACTATAATTTTAATCACTTTTATTTTATTTGATCTGATTGTTTGTCATAGTTTAAATGTAAAATTCATATTTTCATATTCATATTCATATTCCATTCATATGTTACAGGGAATTTCTTGTGAAGGACTTTTATTTTATTTAATTTATATTCAATTTTGTATTCTATTATTTCAATTTCTCTTTTTTTTATAATTTTGCAATATCAAAATTAACTTTGTTTTCTTATACTCACAAAACTGTTGATTTCTCATTAATGTTTACACAAAATTGCATTGCAATGATTTTATCTGCATATGCGCACAAATGTCTTATAAATGCAAGCGCAGCGAGTTATGCGAAAATAAACTGTACTTCTCTTATACATACATACATACATACATACATACATATTTTTTTGTATGTACATACATAATCACCATTTACTTGGAAAAGTAGGTAGTTTTTGCACTGTGCAAAATATCTAGAAAACTGCCCAAACTTCTAGTTCCATACAAAATCATAACGAAGCAGCAAAGAAACTGAAAAATGATACCAAAATTCAGCATAATGCATTGAAAGGTGGCAACACTGCACATATTTATTGTTAAGTATTCTACCTGGTAAATTTTACCAGGTAGATTTACCTGCCTTAGAAACTATACTTTATTTTACAATTCTGCCGAATTTGTTGTGTTTAAGGATGTTTGATGGTACTGGATTGATTGTGTATCTGTGTGTGTGTGTGTCTTCGCCTATAATACTATAGTGGGGTCAACATATTCGATTGAATCATATATAAGGAAAACTCCGCTATACTCAGCAAGGCACCTGAAATGTTTGCTGACTGTTTTCCTATTTATATGTACATATTTTATCAAGAACCTTTAAAAAAAACAAGTAAGAATGCTATAGCTAACCATACCCAACTACAAAACACTCTGTACACAGGTCAAAATTTTCCGATCGCATCTTCATACACTTACAAATATACACACACATACCCAAAGACGCACTCACACAAGCGGCAGCGCAAGCGAGACTTCTTTCCCCCGCGCTGCAGTACTGATTCCTGTTGGTTGAATAACTTTCGTGTTTATTATCCCATCGACTTGAAATTTGGTTCAGTAGATTAAGAGTGACTTGAGTATTCTACATGCCAAATCGCAAAGCTATATCTTTTAAAGTGTGTCTGTAAAACGTTTTGATCGAATTGCGGGGGAACAGGGGAGATATCTGAAATTGAAAGCAAGCTTGTTCGGCGTATGGTCTACAGGAACCTACATTCCAAATTTGGTGTCTCTAGCTCTTATAGTTGCTGAGATCGACGCGTTCATCCGGACAGACGGACATGGCCAAATCAATATCTCTTTTGATACTGATCAAGAATATATATACTTTATAGGGTCGGAGATGTCTCCTTCTGCCTGTTACATACTTTTGCACAAATCCAATACCCCCTTTTTACCAATTTTATGGTTTCGCGACTCCTTGGGCCGCCATATGATATAGTGCTCGCTCCCGATCGTTTTTAGGGCGGGTGTATGACTCGTTAGCCGCTTGTGATCGGGTGTGGTCGGGTTGTATAAGTCTTTAGAGACACGGTTTGGGGAAAATGGGAAGGATTTTTTTGAGCGCCCCCTGTTCTCCACGCAAAAAAGGATTTGTATTCTGGTCCGTCTTTCCTTGTGTACGTCCGCTTCTGTGTGTGTGTGTGTCTGTGTGTATGTGTGTGTGTGCACGTGTGTGTGTGTGTGTGTAAGTGTGTGTCTGTGTGCAAGTGTGTGTGTGTGTGTGTGAGTAAAAAGTAAGCACTTTTAAAATCTAAACTAAAACGGATATAAAAATAATCAAAACGCAGGTTGTTAGTCTGATGCTTTAACTATGTTTTAACTTAACTTTAATATATGAACTCAATTTTTTTTTTTTTTTTATAATATTTTTCCAACATTTTATAATAATTAAAAACTAAAAAATCAACCAAAAACAGTGCCACAGCTGCATTTAAATTAATTTAATATTCCTAACAGCTTTATAGTTGCCTGAAAATAGCGCAGTTTTGGCTATATACATAAGTATGTATGTACATACTAGTTTCTACATCTCTAGACAAACAAAAGATCATCCCAGCCTCAACAGAACTCATAATAAACCTGTTTATAATTATATGTTCACGATTAATATCGCAAATTTGCGAAAACTAGAACTTAATCAAATACAACCTAAAACATTGTTTATAATTGTAACATTCGTCATTTCTTTATACAGATGCGGATTCTGATGAAATTGAAATAGTCAACCAAAATGACTATGAGATTTTCATGTCCAAGTGTGTGAATAACATGCACCTGCAAATTGCCGCTGTACGTGAGGAGACCTTTGGCACCAACCAGGGATCAGCTGCTGCTCCAGGTGGTCTAGCTGCAGACGATCCCAGCAACTTCATCATTCATGACACCGTCGAGTGCGATTACTGTGGTATTAAGCCACTGGTCGGCTTTCGGTACAAGTGCGTGCAGTGCCCCAACTATGATTTGTGCCAGAATTGTGAGGCTGCACACAAGCATCCAGAGCATTTGATGGTTCGCATGCCCACTAACAATGGGCCGAGTGTTATCGATGCCTGGGTAAGCGGACCGGGCAACAGCTCGCATCATCGCCGCTCGGGCCGTCGCTTCCGTGCTCCATGTCCATTTGGAGAAACTGCTGCTGCTGCTGCTGCCGCTGCCGCTGCTGCTGCTACTGGACCGCCACAGACTCCATTGTATGGCGCTGCTGGAGATTCGCATAAGGACAGCCGTCGCGATCGACGACAGTCGCGTCGTCATGGCGGCGGCATGCTATCCCAGTTTGTGGACATGATGATCAATTTGCCGGAGACAAATGGAATCCCCAATCCAGCTGCTGCTCCAGCTGCCGCTTCAGCTGCTGCTCCAGCTGCTGCTCCAGCTGCCACTCCAGCTACCGCCCCGCCTGCCGAGGCCAAAACTAGCGATGCCAAAGAGAAGGAGCAGACAAAGGAGGAGCCAATTGTGTTGGGTAAGAAGCCTGAAGAGGCCCAGAGCGTTAATAAATCGGCAGAGTCGACTGGCAAGCCAGTTGTAGAGGAGCCCGTTGCTACTGCCAAAGTAGATGAGCCCGTAGCTGCTCCGCGCGTCAAGGAGCAGCCGAAGCCAGAGGCAACTTCTGCTGGCAATAGCACACCAACCACTCCAGTAATTAGCCTGGAGAATTTGGCACAAATGGTCAATCCCGAGTATATGCGTGCTGGCATTGAAATTTTAAACAATTTTAGCGAAATGTTTGCCAAAATGATTGATCCTAGCGAGGCCGCTGCCTTTGGATGTGCAGATACTTCAATGGCATCCAATTTCTCGACATCATCACGAAAATCGTCACAGGATTCAGGCAAGCAGACAACAGCTGCTACAAATGCAGCCGCCGAACCGCAGTCCGTGCCTGTCAAGCCTGTTGATACTGTAGCTCCAGCTGCTAGCGCCCCCGAGCCTGTGGCCAACCCGGAGCCGACTGTAGAGCCAGAGCAACGTCAAAGATCGGAGAGCTTGGATCAGGACTGGCAAATGATTGACAACAATGCAAAGCCCATTTCAAACGTTTCTAGCAGCGATGCATTGATTAACTTGACCACTACAGATGCTTCAGCTTCGCCAGTGTCCGATTTTGTGCAGTTGGGCGAAATGCTGCGCCAACACGTTTCTGAGGAAAACCAACGTGAGCAGACCCAGACCAGTACACAAACTCAAACATCTCAGGTGAATACGGTGAGCACCTCAACATCAACCAATTCGGTGGCCACCAACAGCACCTCGACATCAACCAGTGTTAATCCCCCAGCCCCCGAAGAGAAGCGCACCGTGCCCATCTACCACGTTGGTAATTATAACTAATAGTTTAGCGAATCACAACAGTTGATGGTTATCCAGAAACTTTGGGCTCAAAATTATAACATTTGTAGTTAAATTTCACGTTTGTAACATTAGTTTTTACAATATAGATAAATGAAGTTATTTTTTGGATTTTGTAAATGCTTTTTTGATTTCTAACAAAAGCTGTAAATATATATATTATCTATAGAGATTAACATAACCTTTTTTACGCAGCTAAACCATTTGAAATTGATTAAGTAATATAGAAGTGAATGTTATATTTATACTAATGTACCCTAAAAGAAGAACAATTGAATTAACTTGCAGATACATGCACACATTGTAATCGCAAATATTAGTAACTATTATAGCGTTCATTAATTTCATATTTTTTTGTATTATCTCACAGATGAACGCATCAATGCTGCAGTACACGCCATGATGGCCATGGGATTCAGTAATGAGGGCGCCTGGTTGACGCAGTTGCTCGAGTCGGTGGATGGTAATATACCAGCCGCATTGGATATAATGCACACATCGCAGAGTGGTCGCAATTAATTCTTACTATCGTATATTTAATCATATAATTAACTTCAATATTCAAAACGTTACAAGTAGTATCTGACAATATCTGTCAATTTTTATTTGATTTGTGGTGATTTGTTTGCTTTATTAACCAAACGAAATGATCGTTAATACGAGTATCTGATTCATGTGTATGTATATATATATAAATGTTGCAAGTAATCAAAACTATATTATCCAATGTATCGTGTATTAAAAGAAAAATTAAAAAACGAATAAAAACATGTGAATGGATTTAAATATCGATAACTAAATATCTAAGACATTGTGCAACACTGAACATATATCGATCAATATCCGAGTTGCTTTGATATTAACAATAGAATTTCGCGCGCAAAACTTCTAAACTCATAGTTCAGTGTCGTGATTGTTGCAATAAATGTGAACAGCTTGAACAGCCGGACGTGGTGTGCCTTCCATTGGCGTTGCGCAAATCCCGTATTGTAGCTAAACATCTGCGAGATCATCAGCGTCGCAAAACTGCTGAGAGCACAAAACCGATGAAAGAGCTGCAGAGGCTGGCTGGTTATAAAATAGAGTGGCAGGTCGGTGAGCACGCAAGCAAGCAACAGACCACATCCAATGATACCTATGACGGAGGAGAATATGTTAATGAACTGTTTTCATTTGTGGCGAGTTCACGTGCACTTACCAAAGAATCCGTGATTACTGCGGAAATGTCTGACGGTGGCATTTGGATCCTCGCGCTTGCGCTCCAATTTCTGTAGGGTTTTAATACCCACACCGCCCACACCAATGCAAAAGGATAGCAGCACAAGAGCGCTGTGCAGGACATCCATATTAAACCTGCCCAGCCATAACTCCAGGATGCTACTGTGCCACACGAGCAGCGACTCGCCCAGGAGGAATACAAACTATAGGTATGCGGTAATTGAAATTTTAGTTATTATTCCGGTTCTATAATCTTCCGGTGGCCAATTGCGGCAACATTTTGCGGAAGTGAAATTCTCTTAAATGTTTCCCTTTTCACTTTTGATATAGAACTAAGTTTATATGGATTTAAGGAAATTTACTTCCGCAAAATGTGGCAGGAACTGAAAACCGGAACAGGTCTGTTTAAAGTATAAGGTACTTACAGCCACTGTGCAGTAGAAGGCATGTCCTGCGGTATGTACCATTTTCAGGGACACACACTTCTGCACAACGACCACGGTGATGCCTGCTAGCAGAATGTGCGAGATGAGGGCACAGAATCCAAAGTATAAGCCCGCCGAGGATACATCTAGCGGGTTGGCCGTAAAGGATGTACCAGCACAAGTTTCAGCATCATTTTGCTGCGCAACTGTACTGGCATAGTCCAATAGATTTGCACTTTCCAATATATTCTGCGCCCCCAAGGAACTGCAGCCTTGTATATCGTTGCTTGCCATGCTTTTGTTTTATGTATTTAAAAAAACACTTTACAACTCTTATCTGCTACGTGAATCGCGCACGTTATGCAGATAAGTTTGGCACTGTAAAAAGCTTGGGTCGACCGCGCGCCTCGAATGCCAGAGAACGTTTGAAATAAGCCAGCCAGCAAACAGCTGTGTGGATCTCTCGATGATCTTGGAGTGCAAAAACAAAAGCAAAAGCAAAAACACTTTCAAAGCAAATGGAGCGTGACTCAGCGCTCTTACACGTGCTTCACCTTGGCGGGTAAAAGGCGGCAGCAGCTATATACTATATACTATATCGTATACCCAACCGCAGGTGCTGCCCATTGGCATTGCTTGAATTTGTTACTTGCATTTAGTATAATGTTATTTTTGGCGAATTCTAAACCGGTTCGCACTTACTGGTATAATTAGTTCTCTTAAGTTGCGGCGGGAATTTTTGCGGCATTCACACCAGCTGACTGTGCGTAGTTATTTGGGTCCACTCTAAAACCGCTTCTATGAATCATATCAGTAATTGTTACGAAATTCTAGCTTAAAGCAAATAGCTGATAAACAAGCAAACAGCAATTACGGCTATACAGACAGCTGAAATTATCTATTTTCAGTAGGTGTATTCATACATATATGCCACTTTATACCCTGTAACGCATTAAATGACTTAAAAGGATATAATAAAATAAGGGAGACTTCTTCAAACATACCTAGTATACTCAGAGAAACCGAGTTCGTTATACAGCTTCTTGCATATTATATGCACATAGGGTATGTTTTAATTGCTTTAATAACAACCTTGTTTTCTCTTAAAAAGCAAAGAAAATACAATAGCATTTTTAAAGATAAAGGATCGATTTTCGGGTATTTCTCAGATTTTTTTTTTTCAAAAAAACCATGGGATAAACAAAAAATGTTAGATATTCAAGAAACAGAACCTTATCTAAGTGGTAATATAGATCTAATAAGAGGGTATATTGTCAAATTCTTCTCGAACATATTTACTTGTATAGTTACGCAACATTTTTGATTTCCTCTAGCGATTTTTGAATTTTATAGGTTTTTCATATTGATTTCCTTTATTTTGCAAAATTGTTTTGTTTTTATTGTTTTTATGCTTATATCATAGTCAAAATGCGATAATTTGTAGGCGAAACACGAAATCTGAGAAACGACCAACTGAAAGGGGATTCACATTTACCACAAACCCAATGCGAATCGTATTGCATGACGAGCTGAAATACATGGGACTGACTGTTGAGCAGATGACGTCATTTGGGAGAAAATTCCCAACAACGAACGACATACATACACACATGCATAATCGACATAGAGTGGAAATAAACAAAGAGAAGGCAGAGAGAGAGAGAGAATGATTCAGTTAACAGCTGAGTTTCATATCGTCTGCCGGGTTCTGTTGACACTCCCGACCAGAAAGTCTATTAGTGTGCTTCGTTTCATGAACAAAGCTATTTGTTAAACCGCAGATAAAAACAAAAAATAGTCAACAAATATAGTAAATTCAACGAACACAAATACATTATATTGAAAGCAAACATTTAGCGGTCCTACGAAAGTCGATTAAGGAATTCCCCAGCCACCAACAGTACGTCAATCATTATAATTAATACTCTGGTGTTTACCATAAACTATATGTATATAGTACATATATGTATACGTGACCAGACCGGTTGTTTAAAGGGCTATTGGAACACGAAACAAATCTAGTAAACATTTTTTGTCCATACGATAAACTTTAAATCTTAAATGAGCGCTAAACATATGACAATTAAAGTAATAATAACGAACCACGAATTAGATTTATCGGCAAATGAAAAAAAACCCGCTGTGAATTTCAAAATTTAATGAACCATTTGCATGTTTTTGTGACATGCTACGAATCTGTTACTTAGGCTATAGAAATACTTATCTGCACATATACAAATCAGATAAGTTTCAGCTAAAACAATTTTCAGGTTCTTTGTGTGACCAATAATTGTGAAATGTTTCGAATGAAATCATTCACAGTGTCTGCCAAAAGTTATTCAACTTTTTATTATAACTTTCAACAAATTATTACTTATGAACTTACTCCTTGACAAAATATCTTTAAAGTGTGTATTGAATTTTGTTGCGAAATATGTAACGCATTAAAAAGAGTCATTTCCGCCCTGTAAAGATATATACATATATATGTATGTGTGTATATTCTTGATTAGAATGACAAACAATGTCTATATGTGTATGTCCGTTTGCCTATCAACACCTAGATAATACTCTAATTACTACAAATATATTTAACCCTTGAAAATCGGAACATTAAGGGGCAGGTTCCCATTCCTGAATACTTTTCTTTCCTTTATGAAAGTATATCCATGTACATGGCCTACAATTAGTGTCCCCTGCTATATGATCTGTTCGAACCCGCTCCATCACCTGAATTGTAACCGGTAACCTGGATATGAAAGTGTTTTAAGTAGCACAAAACATACTAAAATTAAAAAAAAAAAAACAAGAAACGACGGCTATCTTATTATGGGAGCCGATTATGTGGTCCGATTTTGATAAAATTATAGGAAACTATTTAAAGTATAATAAAACACTCACTTAGTTTTTATTTGCATAGACAAAAAGTTTGATATAGCGAAATAGTGGTTCGATTTTGACCAAATTTGGTCAGATTGCATTTTTCACCCGATCGTTCCTATGGCAGCTATATGATATAGTGACCCGATTTTGATAAAATTTGGTCAGATTGTATAAAGATATTTAGAGACTTGGTTTGGGTGAGTTTGGTGAGGATATCTTTATAAACAACAAAGTTTTACATACAAAACAGTTTATTAAATTCGATCGCCCTTCTCTGCGATTCTCAAGAATTCAAGGGACCCCACTACAATTTATCATTTTGAAGGTATAGTTTGTGAATAGCAATAGTTTGTTTTGGAAGTCCACTTTAGTGTGTGTGAGTGAGAGCGAGAGAGAGAGAGGGAGAGAGAGAAAGAGTGAGTGAGAGAAAGAGTGAGCGAGAGAGAGAGAAGGAGAGAGAGAGAAGGAGAGAGAGAGAGAGATAGACAGAGAGAGAGAAGTTTTTCATACAAAAATATAGTTGTCGACCGATCATTCCTATGGCAGCTGCATGTTATAGTGGTCCGATCCGGCCGCTGCCGAAATACATATGTATGTACTGCCTGCAGCAAAAAGAAGAGTCTGTGCCAAGTTTCATTAAGATAGCTTTAAAACTGAGAGACTAGTTCCCATAGAAACAGACGGACGGACGGACATCGCTATATCAAATCGGCTATTCATACTAATTCAGAATATATATACTTTGTTGGGTCGGAAACGTCTCCTTCTGTCCATTACACACTGCGAAACAAAATTATAATACCCTCTGCTAGGGTATAAAAATATACATACAAAACATTAAACCAATTTGATCGGAATTGGATAAGGGAAAAGGGTATGTATTTAATTTTGGTACTCTGTTTTCAAAATTTTTGAAATAATGAGTGTATTGGGTTTGTGCAAATGTCCGTCCGTCTGATCGTAAGTTAGGCCATTTTTTTAACACCCATGAAGGTAGTGCAACCTCAGTTGATAAAGTGTTTAGGAATTCCAGACCCACAATTAGTCAAAAGCTATATCTATAACCTATACACCGCTATAGCTAGAGTCACCCGAGAGGGCTACTAATGACCTGCTTTACAGATACGAGCACGAATATAAGTGCTATCCCTATTTGCTTATATCTCCTGATACTCTGAATGATACTGATGAGTTCCTTGTACTCCCTTTAAATAAGCAAAATAATAGATATAGAGTATCCTCAGTCGGGAACTTGCGACTAGAACATTCTTACTTGCTTTTATTTGTATATTAATGAACAAAATTAGACCCATACGTCGTGTTGTCAATGATTGAGCTACTGCGGAATTTATAGGCGTACAAGCTACACATAGATATACTTACATATAAATACATACACATACACATACATATACATTGGTACATACAAAAGTATAGTCTTATATTAATTAAATATTATTTTCCTATCTCAGTGCAGTCAAAAAGGTTAATTATAATACATCAATACCATAGGGTTGCTGTCTTATTAACAAGTACTTCTATAATAGCTTATTGAATTATCGGCACATTGTTGTTTAATAACTTTATTTGATTATTTAGCTTGTCTATTAATATAATCTGTAAAAGAAGATTACATTAGGCTTGCCCAATGTTTGTTTGTTTGTCCGTCCGTGAGAACGCAGTTTTTCCGACACCCTTGAAGCTAGAGCAATCAAATTTGGTACATATGTTGGAATATATCCTCGTATAATAAAGTGTTGAGACATATTTGTCATTCCCACGTACTTCCCCCGAAATTGAGCAAAATCTATAGCTCCCCCACCTTTATAGCTAAAGTCAACAAAATTTTATATTAGATTTTATATACAGATTAGTGTCCCATTAGCCAAAATATAAAAGGGAGTAGAAACAGAGTATACTGCAGTTAGGAACTACCTACTGCACACGTTCTTACTTGTTTTATTTTGCTTAATTGATTTTTACACATATTTCATACAGTAAGTACTTATGGGTTCGTCCACGTAGTCTTCTTGTTTATTATCATCATTAGCGTGTATTTTTTATTTTTATTATATTTTTTTTTTGTATATATATATATAGTATATATGTATATTGTTGTGTAGCTGGCGTCGCAGCCAACGTTTGCTTAGCTCAGATTTTTGATGCTACATATAACAAATCCCGTGTGTCACCGGCACAACCAGTCGCAGCTCAGCTCTGAGCCCGGTCGGTTGTGTGTAACGCTTGGATGAGTTTTTCCATACACCAACTCTTATAGTAGTTTTTAAAGCTGATACCAAAGTTGATATACATATTTACAAGTTATTGTTTTTGTTTTTTCTTCGCCTAATCCTAATTCCAACTAACAAAATGCGTCGTTTAGACGCTTTTGCTGTCATCGCTTGTGCGGCTCTAACGCTCCTACAAATGGCGGAACCAGTCAAAGGCGAGGGGTAAGTGCAAATCCAAATCAATATATGCATAGTATATATATATTTACACATTTTAAGTAGTATATCAACATCACATATAAATCGTTATTTACATAGGGAGTTTTTTGTAGTTTTATTTTGAAATGGTCAAGGTAAATTAATTGACTAGTTGCGTTTTTGTTTAATGTATTTTATTTTTTGTTGTAGCAAATAGACTTTTTAATGCTTTTTCCTGTTAAGTGGCTATAATTTTATGTGGAATAATTGATACAAAAGTTCATTGTGTCCATTTGTGGTTATTATAAAAATTTGTATAAAGTTTTTAATGAGCAACGTCTGTAGAATATAATTACTTTTATTTGATTTATGATATGTTTGTACTCGTATACTTCACGTCAGTTTCAAGGATATCAAATAGATGAATGACACCTGGAGCTAGTCTCAGTTGCTAGTTTAACAAGTTCTTTTTCTAGATAAAACAAAAACTTGTACATATAGATAATATCATTACAGTTTGCTTAATGATTAACACATTGGCTGTTGTGATTTTATATGACTAATTTACAATATCTTAAGTAAGCTCTAGCTCAATTTGTTTCCAGTGGTAATCAACAATTATTTATGAACTTAAAAGCTGACTTTAGTGTATGCAAACAACAGAAACAAGTTTTGTTTAATATCTCTATTCAATCTTAACTTTTTCATTGCCAATGCCAATTAATTATACATTCATCTGGGAGACTTTACGCCTTTCAGCCTCTTATCAAGATCAAATTGATGAACAATATGAATTAATTATAATCGAGAATTGAAGTAAAGATTTTGAAGATTATTACTAATTAAAAACTAGAAAATGTTCCTTAGGTTATCCCCGAGACGGGAGTAACTTACTATTAGCATGAAAGCAACCTCGCAAAGTGCTTTGAACTTCGTTTCATATGAGCCAAAAAAATGTTACGGCCCATTCAAAGTGTCTCTTACATAACCGGCGCTCTGATCCGGTTTCTACTGATCAGGTTCTGGGAATATTTACCGTTAAGCTTGTGCAAATTAAAATCTTTTACACAAAAACAAAATAAATAAAAAAAAGGAAAAATAACCAAATATAAATCATTTAATCAACACAAATTGATAAAGCGAAACGAGCAATTAAAATTGAAAACAAACTAGATGCTGTTGCTTGCAACTCCCGGCTGCTGTATACCCTGTTCCATTGGTTAGCCAAAATATTTTTGCTCTGCTATCAATTGCGGAATATACACTGTTCCTGGTGATTTATTGAGACAAAATTCTTAACACTCGCCATTGGATTGCAGCACAAACCCAGCATACCCGTTTTTCATTTTCGAACAGGGTATACAGACTAGAGGTCTGGACCTCAAGGACCTCGAGCCAACTAAATCTTAAATTTTCAAATTAGAAAGCTTGCAACAAATGCTCAAAATATATATGTATATGTAGATTAAACTGTACCTATCTATATATGTTCGCTGCATTCAACAATTAAAAATTTAAACAAATATATGTCTGAATTAGGCAACACAAAACGCACATAAAAAATGTTAATAAAAGTAAAATAACAAAATTAAATCAGAGCTAATGAATGACCTAGTATTTTGATATTATGCAATAGATGTCGACCTATGCTGATTATAATTAAGTATTATTTTGATTGTTTTGCCGTAGTCAATACACCATCGTTGGACCAGGAACTATACACTCGCATCGTGATTACAATGTGGCCGTTGCCGTCCATCATACCAAGGGGCCAGTTACCCTGAAGGTTGGCATTACTGGACCCTCACACAATGAGACCCAAACTGTGGAACTCTCTAAGCCCGATGAGTTCAAGCAGCTCACATTCAAGCTGCCGCCCCTGAAATCGGGCGACTATAACTTGACCGCAGAGGGTGTATCTGGACTGGAATTCAAGAACACAACGAAGCTTAATTGGAACGAGTTCAAGTCTTACGTGAAACTCCAAACCGATAAGGGCAAGTATAAGCCCGGCGACACAATCAACTACCGTGTGATCTTCTTGGATGAGAATCTTAAGCCGGATGTGGCTGAGGATGATGTCGTCGTGTGGTTCGAGGACTCAAAGCGCAATCGCATCAAGGAGGTAAAACACATCAAGACCCGATCTGGAGTATACACCGGCAAATTTGAACTTTCGGAATTCGCAACATTGGGTTCATGGACACTTTTAGTCCAGAACGGCGGAGTCTACTCAGATGAACGTGCCTACTTCGATGTAGAAAAGTATGTGCTGCCCAAATACTCCATCAAAATGGAGTCAACTCAGCATGTCTCGGTCAAGGATGGCGACATGCAGGTTGTGGTGAAAGCCAAGTAAGTACTAACTCCTTAAATATGGTCAGACAAAGGATACGACTTTATCGAACCATTCATTGAACTAAATGCAATTATTTATCTTATTATTTATCAGTTACACTTATGGCAAACCGGTTAATGGTAAAGTTCTGCTCAATATCTATACAAACGAGGCGACCGTCTGGAACACCGTAGATGGAAAGACATTGAATACAGTTACTCCAGGGCACTCTCTGATCAGGACCGTTGATATGGTTAATGGCAAGGCCAAATTCGATGTAAATGTTAAGGAGTTTGAAAGTTTTTTGCCATACAAAACGTCACCGTGGTATGCCCAGATTGCGGCCACAGTGGAAGAGGATTTTACAGGTGTAAAGTTGAACGAAACTGGTGGCTTTCAACTTTACCCCTATCGCTATGAGATGTCCTGCACGGACTTCAGCTCCTGCTATTCGTTTGTTGCGGACAAGGAACATGAGATGGTCTTTAAAATCACGCTCGTTGATGGCACTCTCTTGCAAGATACTAAGACTGCTGTGAAGGTAAATTGAATTGCGGTAATTAGGTTAACTCATTGCTAACCCCCTTTATTGTAACCTAAGGCCAAGTTCACCGAAGGCATACGACGCAATAGATATGGAGACGAGACCGAACTACCCAAAATTGATATGGAGCCACTATGTCTTTGAGAGTCACCTAAATGAGTCCAGCTTAGCTGTTTTCAAAGTCACACTACCCGATTTACCTGACATGGAAAACTTCACACGCTACTACAGCATCGAGCTGCAGTTTGATGGAGAAGACCGAGAACTGTTTACTACCTATCCCTATAGGGAGCCAAAGAAAATCGAAATGCCTGAAACCGAAGAGGAAAAGGAATTTCTTAAATTGGAAGTGCACCGACCCAAAAATAAGTGGAGGTTTGTATAGTTATACCTATATGTACCCAACAAAATCTCAAAGCTTTTCACTTTACAGCCTCAAAGTCGGAGAGGAGTACCAAGTAACTCTGAACTCTAGTCGTCCGCTCAGCTACTTTGTGTACAACATCATCGGACGCGGGAATGTCCTTCACACGGAAAGAGTTCAGCTAAGTGAACCACAGAAGGTCTACAATATCACCCTGAAGCCCACATTCTTAACTTCACCCTATGGACGCATCTATGTCTACTATGTGGATGAAACTGGCGAATTCCGGTTTGCCGAGGATACTTTCCACGTAGATGTTGAGCTTCAGAACCAGATTAATATTACTGCACCAGAGGAGGTCAAACCTGGCGCGGATGTTGAGCTGGAGATCAAGACTGCTCCCCATTCGTTTGTTGGCCTGATGGCTGTAGATAAAAGCGTACTGCTTCTTGGCAGCAACAATGATCTGAACAAGGACTCGTTTGGCTGGCGCCTGGGTCGCTATGATACGTCAACACCCTGGCAGGGTGGTTACTCCTACTATCCCGGGGAACGCAGCGGCGTTGTAACGATGACTAATGCCAACTTCTTCTACAATCTCACGCAACCCATATATTACGCACGTAAGAAGAAAATAAGTAAGCAGTGTGAACTGTAAACGGATTATAAGGTTTATAGGTTTTTATGAGCTCTGTTCGGTAAAAGTCTATAAACACCTTTCCACTGGCTCACTGTTCTTGCATCTACTATTCCAATTGATTGATTCATAACTTTTCATTTGCAGAGGCTTTTGGGGGCGTCATGCGGAAGACAGCATTCGCACAACATGATTCAGCGGTCACCACTATGGCACCCCAAAGTGCTGCGGCTGGATTTAGTGCCAATGCAGGTGGAGCAGCTGCACCTGCACCTGCCGTACGTAAGAACTTTGTGGAGACTTGGCTTTTTGAGGACATTGAGGATACCAAGACAGAGATTTTCAAGTGGGTCAGAACCATACCGGATACGATTACCAGCTGGGTGCTCACTGCCTTTGCGCTTCATCCCGAGAAAGGCTTGGGCGTGACCAACGAGCAGGTGAACATCAAGACTTTCCAGCCGTTCTTCGTATCCATTCGCTTGCCTTACTCAGTGAAGCGTGGCGAGGTGATCAATGTGCCCGCTTTGGTCTTCAACTATCTACCCAAGCAACTCGATGTGGAGGTATCACTGAGCAACGAGGACAACGAGTACGATTTTGTGGATGTGTCCAATGAAGTGATTGGCGAGCAGAAGCGATCGCAGATGGTGCGCGTAGGTGCCAACTCAGCTGCCGGTGTTTCCTTCATGCTGCGGCCCAAAATCATTGGCAGCATTCTACTGAAGTTTACGGCCATTTCGCCAGTTGCCGGCGATGCTGTACACAAGACCCTCAAAGTGGTGCCGGAAGGTGTAACTCAGTATAAGAATCGTGCATTCTTTGTCAATCTAAAGGATGTGAAAGAAATCAAGGACAGCTTTGAGCTGGATCTGCCTGAGGACATTGTTCCCGACTCTCAGCATGTTGAATTCGGTTTGGTTGGCGATCTCCTAGGTCCGGTCATAAAGAACTTGGAAGGCCTATTGCATTTGCCCAGCGGCTGTGGTGAGCAGACCATGTCTAAGTTGGTGCCCAACTATCTGGTCCACGACTATCTGAAGAGCATAAAGAAGCTGACACCCGAACTGGACAGTCGCATCAAGCGGAATCTGGAGCAGGGTTATCAGAACATGTTCCACTACCGCCACGACGATGGCAGCTATAGCTCATTTGGTCCAGGCAAGTGGCGCGTGGAGGACCCTGAACGTAATGGTTCGACATGGCTGACAGCCTATGTCCTGCGCTCTTATGGCCAGATAAGGGATCTCGTAAAGCTGGACGAGAAACAGCTCGAGAGCGGCTATGAGTTCCTACTCACTCGCCAGGCGGAGAATGGTAGCTTCACAGAGAAGGGAGAACATTTCTATGGCTCGCAGCGGTCTGCACTGACGCTGACTGCTAATGCTTTGTTGGCCTTGTTGGAACAACAGAAGCCCAACCAGACAGCCATTGATAAGGCTGTGGCCTATCTGAGCGCCCATTCGAATGAGAAAGAGTCAGAGGAGCTGTTACCCAGGGCCATTGCCACCTATGCGCTGCAGAAGGCCAAGTCTCCAGATGCAGCGAAGCACGTAGCAGCACTTAAAGCACTGGCAAAGCACGAGGACGATCGAACTTGGTGGACGGATGATGAGCGGAAGGTGCACCACGGAAAATGTGGTCGCTGGTGGTGTTGGGTGTGGAGTCATGACATTGAAATCACCTCATATGCACTGCTCACACTACTGGAAACGGACCAGGAAACTCCCGATGCGGTGCTAAATTCAATTCGCTGGCTGGTGGCTCAGCGTAATAGTTTTGGGGGCTTTTCCTCATCGCAGGATACCGTAGCGGGTCTGCAGGCGTTAATTCAGTTTGCCAAGAAGACGGGCTATGAGGCAGCCAAGTGGGATGTAAGCGTTTCCAATCAAGGCCAACGTGAGAAAACTGAAAAGCTCACCGTGACTGCTGACAACGACCTGGTGCTGCAAACAGTGGAATTCCCTCAAGGTACTAAGTCGCTGTCCTACGAAGCCAAGGGCACAGGCGCAGGCTTGGTGCAGATCAGCTACCAGTACAATGTGGTGGAGAAGGAACCAAAGCCCAGCTTCAAGATTGAAACTATTATCAAGCCAGAATCGCCGCCTTCCAAGCTGGAGCTGACCGTGTGCGTTGAGTATGTGGAAGAGGGCAAGGCTAAGGCATCCAATATGGCCATATTGGAAGTCTCGCTACCCTCAGGCTATACCGCCGATGATGAGAGTTTCAAGGACATACAAGATATTGACCGCGTCAGGGTGAGTTCACATGTATATTGTTTTATTTAGTCCTCTGCTAACCGTTCATTATCTTTATCTCTTGTTGCAGCTGGTGGAAACCAAAAATGACGACTCTGTGGTGGTCATCTACTTTGAGAGCCTACCCAAGGGTGAAAAGAAGTGTTTACCCATCGAAGCAATCAAGACACATGCGGTAGCCAATCAGAAACCCGCCCCAGTCGTGCTCTATGATTACTACGATACGAATAAGAAGGCCACAGACTATTATCAAGTAGAGTCAAAGCTCTGCGACATTTGTGAGGGCGATGAGTGTACGGCAAAGTGCTAATCATATCATAAAGATAAGTTTTCGAGAAATGATATTAACTAAATACGAATAAAGAATAATCTGTTGTAATTATAATGTAAGTTTTTCGTTTTAATTGTACTGCTAGAGAGACAACCCATGGTCAACCTTGAAAGGTGTTTTCAATATCTAGGACGGCTGTCACCGCAAACTATCAGTTGCAGGCCTTTTACGATATTTCCAACTACTTTAAAATCGTAAATCTATAGCATATGTCAGATTTTTTATGTCCATATTTTTAGCTATAGCTCGGCCAAATCCTTAAGGATTTCGAAAACCCATACATTTCTGTACTCGTAGGAATCAGGACTATTGATTGGCATTCAAGGATTTCCACGATTTCACCGAAAAAAACACTTCACTTTTTTGCAAGGGGGTAGGTCAGAAAAAAGGATCCAAAATCACAAGATCGCCTGTAACTCGGTCATTTCAAGGACGATTTTGATGTCCTTTGGCCAAAAGATAGAGCACTTCATCTCAAATCCGAATATAATCAACAAAGGACTAAGATCCTTAAAGGAGCTGAGAAATAAGGACTTTTCTCTATACAGAAAATTGGCAATTTCTCGGCCGTATCCTTGCGTATCCTGACGAGTCCTGTGTCAGACAACTTGGCATTATCAGGGCTACCAACTGGCCAAAGGACATTAAATTCGTCCTTGTAGTTCCCAAGTTATCGAGGATTTTGTATTTTGGGCACGATTCCTTTCGCCCTCGTACTGAAAATTTCCAAGTCGATGGTCCTTAGATGACCCCATAATCCTTGAATGCCAATCGATAGAGTAGGCTCTTACGGTCCTAACGCACGAGGTCCCTTTAAAATCTGCAAGGATATGGCTAAATGGGAGCTACTAGAAAACCGTTCCATATGTGTGTGCAGAAATTCAAAATATTTGTTGCATACTTTTGGGCTGCTGATCATAAGCAAGAAAATCTTGCAGCATCCTTTTAGCTATAACTCGGCCAAATCCTTAAGGATTTCGAAAACCCATACATTTCTGTACTCGTAGGAATCAGGACTATCGATTGGCATTCAAGGATTTCCACGATTTCACCGAAAAATACACTTCACTTTTTTGCAAGGGGGTAGGTCAGAAAAAAGGATCCAAAATCACAAGATCGCCTGTAACTCGGTCATTTCAAGGACGATTTTGATGTCCTTTGGCCAAAAGATAGACCACTTCATCTCAAATCCGAATATAATCAACAAAGGACTAAGATCCTTAAAGGAGCTGAGAAATAAGGACTTTTCTCTATACAGAAAATTGGCAATTTCTCGGCCGTATCCTTGCGTATCCTGACGAGTCCTGTGTCAGACAACTTGGCATTATCAGGGCTACCAACTGGCCAAAGGACATTAAATTCGTCCTTGTAGTTTCCAAGTTATCGAGGATATTGTATTTTAGGCACGATTCCTTTCGCCCTCGTACTGAAAATTTCCAAGTCGATGGTCCTTAGATGACCCCAGAATCCTTGAATGCCAATCGATAGAGTAGGCTCTTACGGTCCTAACGCACGAGGTCCCTTTAAAATCTGCAAGGATATGGCTAAATGGGAGCTACTAGAAAACCGTTCCATATGTGTGTGCAGAAATTCAAAATATTTGTTGCATACTTTTGGGCTGCTGATCTTATGCCAGAAAATCTTGCAGCATCCTTTTAGCTATAACTCAGCCAAATCCTTAAGGATTTCGAAAACCCATACATTTCTGTACTCGCAGGAATCAGGACTATCGATTGGTCATTCAAGGATTTCCACGATTTCACCGAAAAATACACTTCACTCTTTTTCAAGGGGTAGGTCAGAAAAAAGGATCCAAAATCACAAGATCGGTCATTTCAAGGACGATTTTGATGTCCTTTGGCCAAAAGATAGAGCACTTCATCTCAAATCCGAATATAATCTGCAAGGATATGGCTGAATGGGAGCTACTAGAAAACCGTTCCATATGTGTGTGCAGAAATTCAAAATATTTGTTGCTTACTTTTGGGCTGCTGATCTTAAGTTGGAATATATAGCGGCATATTCAAACTTAATTGGCACTGCCAAAATACCAGGCGAACAGAAATCAGCAGAAGGTTGCTACAAACTAAGCCCTTAAATGTATGCTACAGTTTTTTTGCCATTATTTGAAATTCGAACCCAACGATTTCTATTGCGAATTAAGCCGAAAATAAATTCTGAAAATAATAAATGCTCCCATCCTTGCAGATTTCATCAATAAAAAATCTTTGTTTAATTGTTATACATATATTTATTCAACTTTTCGTTACAATAATGATAAGAATTAATTAACTGATGAATAAGATTGTACATATTTATCCAGAAACTGCTTTGTAATAAAGAAAATAAGTAAGAAATAAATTGTTCTTGGTAAAATTTTGCATATTTATTTACCTAGTACCATTTTGGCAGCTTAAGCTAGTTGTTTTTTTTTTTTTTAAATACTACATAAAATTTATATAGCTACGAAATGGAAAATAAAATAAAATGAGGTTATTGTTATGATTATATGCATGTATACAATTATATAAATTTTAATTAGAAGGGTTGAATCTTTTGTGTTTTCTTTTTCTTGGTCTCCGCACTCTGGTGGTCTTCGTACTGAGTGGCTGGACATCTTGACAAAGTAGTGTCAGAAGTTAATCGTCTTTCAGGCATTTCCTGTATGTAAAGTACATGAATTAATGTGATATACAAACTACAAGGCGCTTTCACTTACCATTAATTTTTCAATTTTCCAAAATCCCGCATACTGAGTATGCACTTTGATCAAAGCTAGAACTTACTGTGAAATTTCAGCACTCTAGCTCTTACAGGTTTGGCTGTGTGTTGATTATGAATCAGTGAGTCAGTCAGGACGAACTCTTTTATATATATTTAGATTATATATTTCTTCTGGTTGATTAGGTGCAGGATAGGCTCAGATTTCTATATATATCATATCTTTTGAGCAAGTAATTTACTTTAAATGCAAAGGTATTTCGATTTCGGCAGTCCAATTTTAGCTGTAAGATATATAAGCATAAAATACATAGTGAACAACTTTTAAGTAACTATACTTTACATTTTCAGTTGAGAGGCATCAATGACGTATACTTGGCAGTAATCTTGGAAAACTTAACTAATTTTATCTCTTTATTTGCTGATTTGTCCATTTCCGGAAAAACAACAGAATTGATGCTTATACACTCATTTATCCTTGACTTCCACTTCCCGCCCGTGGCGACGCGGAGTAGATTTTCCAGATGAGTTAGATGATTGCTCTACTAGTCCCGTTTCTTAGTTAATCCTTGGGGATAAATCCCAAAAGAATTTGATGGGGTGGTCTATGAGACATAAGACATAGACCATCAAACTCTGTTATTCACCATTAACTTGACTTCCCCCAACTATTCAAGAAATTAAGGACACCAAAAAGAAAATATACTTTTGCACCCTGAAGATAGATATTTTTTATTTATTTAGAGTTAGATGTAATTATAAAAACTGTACCTAACTTGTGTAGCCCTGGCTGCTAGGGCCTTCGGATATAACTTTCTTGTTTTACATAAATTAATATACAATAATCTATGCTGCTTCTATAATTTAACTTTTAAATTTGGATTTTCATTGAAAATCCAATAAAAAGAAATAACAATGGCGAATCGAATTTCAGGAAGTTTCTAGAGGTTCCAATTTCCCAAAGACCATTTTATTTGACATTATATTTGCATAATTGATTTTTACACATCATTTCAATTTTCCCATATTAACTAATTGATTCTAATTGATTTTCGATGCTTCCAATGGTATATATAAGTCCTGATTGTAACCGCTTGACCAGTCGTATATTAGCTCGGAGCCTGGTTGTGATATAGCCGAAACCTAAGTTAGAAAACATAAAACCTATTGTTCGGTTAACCCTAATTCCAACTAACACAATGCGTCACAAAGACGCTTTTGATGTCATTGCTTGGGCGGCTCTACTGCTTCTACAAATGATGGAACCAGTCAAAGGCCAGGGGTAAGTCAAATCGGATTCTTAAGTTCTACCGCATATGCATATTATATCAGTTAAAGCTATTTCTTTTTAACGGCTATCGTATATTTATAAATTTGAGAGCTAGGGAATGAGCGCACAGTCTAGTCGAATATATGGATTATACCCTATTTTGAGCCACCCTGCACACAGGTTAAGAATTCCCAATTGTTGCAAGTACTGAACCTAGTTTCTTAAATAACTTATATGTTTATTATCCGATCGACTTAAAATTTGCACAATAGATCAACCCGAATGCAATAATCATGGCTCCCAAAAATCTAGGATATTTCTTTAAAATTTCTTCCTGTAAAATGATTTTATCGAATTGCACGAGTGCGGGGGGAATATTTAGTGTCTCTAGCTCCTGAGATCGCCGACCCATTACAGGCTGGAAATTAATTTTCTATCTTATCCTTATCGTAGTACAGAGTACCTCCAAATCGACCTATTTTAAGGGAGCATTCTTACATATTATTAATTCCTTCCAGTTGGTATTATAAATTTGTCACGAAATTTGTCACGCATGGATGCATTAACGCATATTCTTGATTAATATTGTACAACGAACTAATTCGACATAGTAATATACGGATGTATCTGTCTCTCTGTTTCTATGCAAAATAGTCTCGAAATCGAAAGGCCTATCAAAATATATTTTGTCACAGATACAACAGATGCTAAGTGCAGGTAATGATGGTCAAAATTAAGTTGATGAATATAAAAAAACGAAATTATAATACCCTCTGCTAGGTGATAATAACGAGAATGGTAACCTTTTTTTTACTCCCTGTACCCATAAAATGGGTAAAAAGGGGGTATTGTTTAAAGTTGTATTATGCAACATATATAGTTGAACAAACTATCTTATAGATGTCATCAATCGTTGTATGAAATACAGTCTTGTTTTTACAAATAAACGAAAGGTAACCAAACTCAGCTTTTTAAAGATATATTATACTTTTTAAGTTTGGTTACATTTAATCAAAACTGGTTCTTTCGAACGATCGTTGGAGCATTGAGTGTTGTATAAATGTCAATAGGATCTCCGCAAATCTTCGACAGCTTTTAATGTCATTATCAATTAGTTAAACGTTTATCTGTAAGACGTTTTCCTTAGCCCCTTGGTATTACTTTATGTAGTCTTACCCGTTCTTGTACCTATTCTATGGATACAATATAAGTATAGAAACCCCGAAAGTCTATCACACTAAATAGGCCATGACCTCTGCTGATTATTATAAAGTATCAATTTGTTTTGCTACAGTCAATATACCATCGTTGGACCAGGAACTATACACTCGTATCGTGATTACAATGTGGCAGTTGCCGTCCATCATACCAAGGGGCCAGTTACCCTGAAGGTTGGCATTACTGGTCCATCACACAATGAGACCAAAACTGTGAAACTCTCTAAGATCGATGAGTTCAAGCAGCTCACATTCAAGTTGCCGCCCCTGAAATCGGGTGACTATAATTTGACCGCAGAGGGTGTATCTGGACTGGAATTCAAGAACACAACGAAGCTTAATTGGAACGAGTTCAAGTCTTACGTAAAAGTCCAAACCGACAAGGGCAAGTATAAGCCCGGCGACACAATCAACTACCGTGTGATCTTCTTGGATGAGAATCTTAAGCCGGATGTGGCCAAGGATGATGTAGTCGTGTGGTTCGAGGACTCAAAGCGCAATCGCATCAAGGAACTAAAATACATCAAGACCTGTTCTGGAGTATACACTGGCAAATTTGAACTGTCGGAATTCGCAACATTGGGCCGTTGGACACTTTTAGTCCAGAACGGCGGAGTCTACTCAGATGAACGTGCCTACTTCGATGTAGAAAAGTATGTGCTGCCCAAATACTCCATCAAAATGGAGTCAACTAAGCGTGTCTCGGTCAAGGATGGCGACATGCAAGTTGTGGTGAAAGCCACGTAAGTACATTTTTCTTAAATGTGGCCTGACAAGCGACCATTCTTTGAACGAAACGCAATTTCTTATCTTTTATTTTATTATTATCAGTTACACTTACGGCAAACCGGTTATCGGTAAAGTTCTGCTCAATGTGTATAAAAGCGAGGAGAAAGTCTGGACCACCGTGGATGGGAAGACAGTGTATACGATTGCGCCGGGGCACTCTATGATCAGGAGCGTTGATATGGTTAATGGCAAGGCCAAATTCGATATAAATGTTAAGGAGTTTGAAAGTTTTTTACACCACAAAACCCGGTCGTCGACTATGCATTTAGCGGCCACTGTGGAGGAGGAGTTTACGGGTGTAAAGTTGAACGAAACTGGTACCTTTCAACTTTACCCCTATCGCTATGAGATGTCCTGCCCGGACTTCGGCTCCTGCGTTTCGTTTGTTGCGTACAAGACACAAAAGATGGTCTTTAAGATCACTCTCGTTGATGGCACTATTCTGCAGGACACTAAGAGTGTTGTAAAGGTAAAACGAATTGCCATAAAATGCTTAACTTATTGGTAACCGTTTTATAACAACCTTAGGTCAAGTTCACCGAAGGCATTCGTCACGCTTGGTTCGACAACGGGGCCGAACTACCCAAAATTAAGAAAGAATCTTTTGTCTTTGAGAGTCATCTTAATGAGTCCAGTCTAGCTGTTTTCAAAGTCAGACTTCCCGATTTACCGGAAGTGAAAAACTTTACGCGCTACTACAGCATCGAGCTGCAGTATAATGGAGAAGAGAAAGAGCTGTTTTCTACCTATCCCTATAGGGAGCCAAAGAAAGTTAAAACTCCTGCTACTGTCGATAAGGAATGGCTTGAAGTTAAAGTAAACATTCCCGAAAATGATTGGAGGTTTGTATAGTTTTACTCATAGATACCCGGCAAAATCTCCAACCTTTTTTACTTTACAGCCTAAAAATCGGAGAGGAGTACCAAGTAACTCTGAACTCTAGTCGTCCGCTCAGCTACTTTATGTACAACATCATCGGACGCGGGAATGTCCTTCACACGGAAAGAGTTGAGCTAACTGAACCAGAGAAGGTCTACAATATCACCCTGAAGCCCACATTCTTAACTTCACCCTACGGACGCATCTATGTCTACTATGTGGATGAAACTGGCGAATTCCGGTTTGCCGAGGATGCTTTCGACGTAGATGTTGAGCTTCAGAACCAGATTAGTATTACTGCACCAAAGGAGGTCAAACCTGGCGCGGATGTTGCGTTAAAGATCAAGACTGCTCCTCATTCGTTTGTTGGCCTGATGGCTGTGGATAAGAGCGTACTGCTTCTTGGCAGGAACAATGATCTGAACAAGGATTCGTTTGGCAGGCTCCTGGGTCGCTATGATACGTCAACACCCTGGCAGGGTGGTTCCTCCTACTATCCCGGTGACAACAGCGGCGTTGTAACCATGACCAATGCCAACTTCTTCTTTAATCACACTACACCCAAATTCGGTTATTTTCCACACATGAATCCTCGTTTAACAAGTGGTAAGAAGTCTGAACTACAAATGCACAATGTTAATAACATGTAATCGGCGCTAATCGCTAAATAATTCTTCGCAGCATCAATAATTAAATCAATATACAATTACCTTTTTTTGCCACAGGATTAAGAGAATACACACAAGATAGTGAGACTCTGTACCAGTATGCATCTTCAATTGTATCTGCTCCTGCCATACGTAGGAACTTTGTGGAGACTTGGCTTTTTGAGGACATTGAGGATACCAAGACAGAGATATTCAAGTGGGTCAGGACCATACCGGATACGATTACCAGCTGGGTTCTTACTGCCTTTGCGATCCATCCCGAGAAAGGCTTGGGCGTGACCAACGAGCAGGTGAAAATCAAGACTTTCCAGCCGTTCTTCGTATCCATTCGCTTGCCTTACTCGGTGAAGCGTGGCGAGGTGATCAATGTGCCCGCTCTGGTCTTCAACTATTTACCCAAGCAACTCGATGTGGAGGTATCACTGAGCAACGAGGACAACGAGTACGATTTTGTGGATATGTCCAATGAGGTTATGGGCGATCTGAAGCGATCGCAGATGGTGCGCGTAGGTGCCAACTCGGCTGCCGGTGTTTCCTTCATGCTGCGGCCCAAAATCATTGGCAGCATTCTACTGAAGTTTACGGCCATTTCGCCAGTTGCCGGCGATGCTGTACACAAGACCCTCAAAGTGGTGCCGGAAGGTGTAACTCAGTATAAGAATCGCGCATTCTTTGTCAATCTAAAGGATGTGAAAGAAATCAAGGACAGCTTTGAGCTGGATCTGCCTGAGGACATTGTTCCCGACTCTCAGCATGTTGAATTCGGTTTGGTTGGCGATCTCCTAGGTCCGGTCATAAAGAACTTGGAAGGCCTATTGCACTTGCCCAGCGGCTGTGGTGAGCAGACCATGTCTAAGTTGGTGCCCAACTATCTGGTCCACGACTATCTGAAGAGCATAAAGAAGCTGACACCCGAACTGGATAGTCGCATCAAGCGAAATCTGGAGCAGGGTTATCAGAACATGTTCCACTACCGCCACGACGATGGCAGCTATAGCTCATTTGGTCCAGGCAAGTGGCGCGTGGAGGACCCTGAACGTAATGGTTCGACATGGCTGACAGCCTATGTCCTGCGCTCTTACCGCCAGATGAGGAATCTCGTAAAGCTGGACAAGAAACAGCTCGAGAGCGGCTATAAGTTCCTCCTCACTCGCCAGGCGAAGAATGGTAGCTTCACAGAGAAAGGAGAACTTTTCTATGGTTCGCAACGTTCTGCACTGACACTGACTGCTAATGCTTTGTTGGCCTTGTTGGAACAACAGAAGCCCAACCAGGCAGCCATTGATAAGGCTGTGGCCTATCTGAGCGCCCATTCGAATGAGAAAGAGTCAGAGGAGCTGTTACCCAGGGCCATTGCCACGTATGCGCTGCTAAAGGCCAAGTCTCCAGATGCAGCGAAGCACGTAGCAGCACTTAAAGCACTGGCCAAGCACGAGGACGATCGAACTTGGTGGACGGATGGTGAGCTGCACCACGGAAAATGTGGTCGCTGGTGTTGGGTGTGGGGTAATGACATTGAAATCACCTCATATGCACTGCTCACACTGCTGGAAACGGATCAGGAAACTCCCGATACGGTGCTAAATTCAATTCGCTGGCTGGTGGCTCAGCGTAATAGTTTTGGAGGCTTTTCGTCATCGCAGGATACCGTAGCGGGACTGCAGGCGTTAATTCAGTTTGCCAAGAAGACGGGCTATGAGGCAGCCAGGTGGGATGTAAGCGTTTCCAATAAAGGCCGACGTGAGAAAAGTGAAAGGCTTACCGTGACTGCTGACAACGACCTGGTGCTGCAAACAGTGGAATTCCCTCAAGGTACTAAGTCCCTGTCTTACGAAGCCAAGGGCACAGGCGCAGGCTTGGTGCAGATCAGCTACCAGTACAATGTGGTGGAGAAGGAACCAAAGCCCAGCTTCAAGATTGAAACTATAATCAATCCAAAATCACCGCCTTCCAAGCTGGAGCTGACCGTGTGCGTTGAGTATGTGGAAGAGGGCAAGGCTAAGGCATCCAACATGGCCATATTGGAAGTCTCGCTACCCTCTGGCTATACCGCCGATGATGAGAATTTCAAGGACATACAAGATATCGAACGCGTCAGGGTAAGTTCACACGTATATTATTTTATTTAGTACTCTACTAACCGTTTATCATATTCACCTCCTGTTGCAGCTGGTGGAAACCAAAAATGACGACTCTGTGGTGGTCATCTACTTTGAGAGCCTACACAAGGGTGAAAATAAGTGTTTACCCATCGAAGCAATCAAGACACATGCGGTAGCCAATCAGAAACCCGCCCCGGTCGTACTCTACGATTACTACGATACGAATAGGAAGGCCACAAATTATTATGAAGTCAAATCAAAGCTCTGCGATATTTGTGAGGGCGATGAATGTACGGCAATACGAATAAAGAATAATCTGTTGTAATTATAATGTAAGTTTTTCGTTTTAATTGTACTGCTAGAGAGACAACCCATGGTCAACCTTGAAAGGTGTTTTCAATATCAAGGACGGCTGTCACCGCAAACTATCAGTTGCAGGCCTTTTACGATATTTCCAACTACTTTAAAATCGTAAATTTATAGCATATGTCTGATTTTTTATGTCCATATTTTTAGCTATAGCTCGGCCAAATCCTTAAGGATTTCGAAAACCCATAAATTTCTGTACTCGTAGGAATCAGGACTATTGATTGGCATTCAAGGATTTCCACGATTTCACCGAAAAAAACACTTCACTTTTTTGCAAGGGGGTAGGTCAGAAAAAAGGATCCAAAATCACAAGATCGCCTGTAACTCGGTCATTTCAACGACGATTTTGATCTTTGGCCAAAAGATAGAGCACTTCATCCCAAATCCGAATATAATCAACAAAGGACTAAGATCCTTAAAGGAGCTAAGAAATAAGGACTTTTCTCAATACAGAAAATTGGCGATTTCTCGGCCGTATCCTTGCGTATCCTGACGAGTCCTGTGTCAGACAACTTCACATTATCAGGGCTACCAACTGGCCAAAAGCCATTAAATTTGTCCTTGTAGTTCCCAAGTTATCAAGGATTTTGTATTTTAGGCACGATTCCTTTCGCCCTCGTACTGAAAATTTCCAAGTCGATGGTCCTCAGATGACCCCATAATCCTTGAATGCCAATCGATAGAGTAGGCCCTTACGGTCCTAACGCACGAGGTCCCTTTAAAATCTGCAAGGATATGGATGAATGGGAGCTACTAGAAAACCGTTCCATATGTGTGTGCAGAAATTCAAAATATTTGTTGCTTACTTTTGGGCTGCTGAACTTAAGCTAGAATATATAGCGGCATACTCAAACTTAATTGGCACTGCCAAAATACCAGGCGAACAGAAATCAGCAGAAGGTTGCTACAAACTAAGCCCTTAAAAGTATGCTACAGTTTTTTTGTCATTATTTGAAATTCGAACCCAACGATTTCTATGAGTCGCAAATCCGCTTTCATAGCGATCGGTTGTGTCGCGCTTACGCAAAATTGTTTTTCTATTCTGCTTCAAGCGGGGCCTTCTCTTGAGTGCATAACTTTCGGGCCCCGCTCCGTGCGGTCAGTTCGTTTTTTCATATTTGGACATCAATTTTTCATTTTCATATTTTTGGCCACTGCTCGCGGTGGCGTCAGCATATTGCGGTACTTTACTTAAGATAAGCCAGACTTAAACGGTGCTAAGTTTGCCCCTCGCCCTGCGCTCTGCGCAAGCGAGAGGTTGGTTCCGTTACCTCTTATCTTTTAATCTGAAAAGTTGACGACAATTGCATTATTTGAATAATAATAACTATAAATAATAATAACAATTGAAACTATGGACAATAACTCATCGAATCAGTCGCTGCCTAGTAATAGGCAAGCTGTACTGGAGGAGATGGGAAAAGCAGCTGGGGTAAGCCCTGGAACTCTACGCTCTCAAATCTGCGGTAGCGTAGCAACCATTTGTGCGGAAAACAACAGCTTTTTGCCAAATTCAGTTATCACTGGCCCGACGGTAACAACAAGCAGTGATACCAGCGTTACCTGCACTATCTCTATGTCGCAAGCAAGCTTGACATCTACATCTACGTATACTGTAGCGGCAACTGTGGGGCCCAACATTTCCTCGACTACGTCACTTGGCAACACATTGGGTGAATTCTTGTCAACAGTGGGTCAAAAGACGAAGTGCTCGTTTCAAGCCCGTGGCCTGCCTGCAAGTAAAAGGCATAAAGGAGCTGTAAAAATATCTCAATCTATAGAGAGAGCTGAGATGAAGGTCGCTGAGCTGCACAAGAAAGTAGCCAAAGACACAGCATCAACCTCGACTGCAGCGGCACTGAGCAAAAACCGCTTTGCAGCTCTGGACAAGGAAGCTGACATCATTATGGAGCAAGACTTGTCAGAAAGTGGTTCTGACGACGAAGATGAAGCTCCTGCTGTTGGCAATGGGAACAAACAATCTTCAAAAACGCTCTCAAAGCCTCCAGCCATATGTGTACCTAAAGTCGACAATCCCTCAGGCATGGAACAAGCACTGGACTCGTGCGTGGGTGCCAACAACTACAGCATTCGCACCTCCAAGTTCGGTGTATCACGGATATACACGGCAAACTCTGATGCTTTCCGAGCGGCTGTAAGACAATTGACAAAACTTAACTGCCAATTCTGGCACCATCAGCTTAGGGAGGACAAGCCTTACAGGGTTGTCGTCAAGGACATTAATGCCAACGTGCCCAAAACGCAAATTGCGCAAGCTTTTACTGACCAGGGTTTCGAAACTCTCAATATATATTGCCCAAGAAAGGCAGATTGGCGTAACGTTGAGGTCAACGAGACGGACGACGAAGCGACAGTTAATTACAAGACACGGCAAAATCTATTTTTTGTCAATCTTAAACAAGGACCCAATGTGTCTAATGTTTTGAAAATTACTCAACTCGGCAGATACAGAGTCTCTGTGGAGCGTGCTCCGCGCAGAAAAGAAGTTCTACAATGTCTGAGATGCCACATCTTCGGTCATTCCAAAAATTACTGCTTACAGGATCCAATCTGTGGCAAATGTGCTGGCTCTCATATAACTGGCTCCCTGCTTTGCACGAGTGAAAATTTCTTGTGCGTCAACTGCGGTGGTGATCACGCGTCGACCGACAAAAACTGCCCTGTCAGGATTGAGAAAAGCAGAAGACTGAAACCGAGCCCAAGGCTCCCTGCTACTGGGAACACTGCCAGGCCAAAATTAAACCATGGCCCATCACGCGGCTTCATTCCGGCTGAGACTATCAGATGCAATTTGTCTTACGCTGACGTTGCTTGCCCCAACAGGGCGGATGTTGGTCCAAATCCTGACAGGCTGCCTGACAATAAATTCGTTGCGCTGGAGAACTCCATACGGGAGATCAACTCCAGGCTAACAAGGCCTTCCGTGAATTGGTCCAGGTTCTCATTTCACGTATCCAAAAATGATGCAACCGATCATAAAAATCGGATTGTGGAACGCACGGGGACTAGTTAGGGGCTCTGGAGAGCTCCGGCTGTTTCTCAGTGCACATAATATAGATGTAATGCTTGCCACAGAGACACACATGAAAAAGGAACAGCATGTCTTCCTCCCAGGATACTCAACTTACCATGCCTTCCACCCCAGCGGTAACAGCAGAGGTGGCGCCACAGTCATTGTGCGCTTCAGCATGTGCCACATTCCTCAGCCTCCCATCTCATCAAACAACATACAGCTAGCAAGAGTTAATTTGCAGACATCGGAAGGGCCTGTCGCACTCGCGTCTTTGTATCTTCCTCCCAAAGAGCCTTGTACTAAAGCGGAGTTTGAATCCCTGTTTGCCATGCTAGGTAATAAATTCATTGCAGGTGGTGACTACAACGCCAAGCACTCATGGTGGGGCAACTCAACAAATTGCGCCAGAGGCAAAATATTGCAGGATGTCGTGGCGAATGATCGATACCAAATTCTTGCAACAGGTGAGCCTACATTCTACTCATCCAACTCCCTAGGATCAACATCAGCGCTAGATTTTTTTGTAATTAATGGATACACAATGAGCAGGCTTAATGTGAGATCGCTTCATGAGCTCTCTTCGGATCACACTCCACTTATAGCTGACTTACACGCCACTCCGCTGAGCAAGCCACATCGCTCTTGTTTACTAGCACGTGGTGCTGATACAGAAATTTTCAAGGCCCATCTGGAGCAGGAGATTGATCTTAATATGGAAATCCAAGACGCAGATGATATTGATAAGGCAATCGATATTTTTATGAGCAAGCTGAAAGATGCTGCAACAAGAGCTGCTTCTAGGAATCAACAACATCTGCATGGAGATAGATCGCCTCAACTTCCTTCTGTAATCGTTGTGCTCCTGCGTCTCAAGCGCAAAGTCAGAAAGGAGTACGCCAGAACAGGAGATGCCCGAATCCAGCAGATTCACAACAGGCTGGCTAATCGTCTTCACAAAGTTCTGGCCCGCAGGAAAAGAATTCAAATTGACAACATGTTGGAAAACTTGGGTACCGATCCCTCTACTAACTACTCTCTGTGGAAAATTACAAAGAGATATAAGACTTTGGCAACACCGAAATCGGCTATTAGGGACCCTGCAGGGGGCTGGTGCCGCACTAGTATTGATAAATCGGAAGTGTTTGCAAACAATCTTGAGCAACGATTCAGGCCTCATGACTTTGCACCTGAGAGTCACTGCAGGATAGTTGCAGAGTCATTGGAAACCCCGTTTCAAATGACCTTGCCTTCAGATACTGTCACACTGGACGAAGTGAAGCAGCTGGTGTCTAAACTGAAACCCAAAAAGGCCCCTGGCGAAGACTTACTTGACAACAGAACCATAAAGCTCCTACCACATCAAGCATTGTTGTTTTTGGTGCTTATTTTCAACAGCGTCCTACGTGTGGGATATTTTCCGAGAGCCTGGAAGTCGGCGAGCATAATTATGATCCTCAAGCCCAACAAAGAACCAACAGAGTGGACTCTTAAAGGCCAATCAGCCTACTTCCATCACTGAACAAAATAATGGAGAGGTTGATCCTAAACAGAATGTTTGACCTTGAGACTGTTTCCCTTGCGATCCCTAAATTTCAATTTGGATTTCGGAAACAGCATGGTACTCCAGAACAGCTGCATAGAGTTGTCAACTTTGCGTTAGAGGCCATGGAGGAGAAAGAGTGTCAGAAGTTAATCGTCTGTCTAAAGCATTGGGGGATTTTTCAGGCATTTCCTGTATGTAAAATACATGAATTAATGTGATATACAAACTACAAGGCGCTTTCACTTACCATTAATTTTCAAATTTTCCAAAATCCCGCCTCAGTATGCACTTTGATCAAAGCTCTAGAACTTACTGTGAAATTTCAGCACTCTAGCCTTAGAGTTTTGGCTGTGTGTTGATTATGAATCAGTGAGTCAGTCAGGACGAACTCTTTTATATATATTTAGATTGTATATTTCTTCTGGTTGATTAGGTGCAGGATAAGCTCAGATTTCTATATATATCATATCTTTTGAGCAAGTAATTTACTTTAAATGCAAAGGTATTTCGATTTCGCCAGTCCAATTTTAGCTGTAAGATATATAAGCATAAAATACATAGTGAACAACTTTTAAGTAACTATACTTTACATTTTCAGTTGAGAGGCATCAATGACGTATACTTGGCAGTGATCTTGCAAAACTTAACTAATTTTATCTCTTTATTTGCAGATTTGTCCATTTCCGGAAAAACAACACAATTGATGCTTATACACTCATTTGTCCTTGACTTCCACTTCCCGCCCGTGGCGACGCGGAGTAGATTTTCCAAAATCATTTGGCATTTGAAGCCAATTTCAAGAATAATACTAAGAATCCAGAATCAATCTTTCCAACTGTTTTCCGCCCGTTGTATTGCCCGCAAAGTACCGAGGTTTTTGTATTTATATTTGGAAATTAGTATAAAGCCACGGGCTATTTTCAAAACCGGTAGCAAATGTGACGAATTATTTAATGTGAGGTGCTTTGAAAATTAGTTTCAAAATAATTGAATGACAAGCAGAAGTTTGAAAATAAGTTTGAAGCCAATCCGACGATAATCAAAAAAGATTCTTACAACAGTTTTCCGCGAATATTCCGACCTTGGGTGTAGATTTTCCAATATCTTTGGAGATCGCGCTTATTATGTGTTAAGGTAGATCCAAGAAAATGAGTTTGAAGTCAATCGCATGAAAACTAAAAATGTCGAATGCCAGAGTTTTCCACCGATTTTCCGACCATGTGGTTAAATATTCCAAAATCGCTGATACATGTATCGAATTCTTTTGCGTGAAGAGCTTTGAACATGAATTTGAAGGTGATTGGTCTTAGATTAGACTTTCGCCCATACGACCTAAATCTTACTAACGTTTGTAGTTAGATGATTGCTCTACTAGTCCCGTTTCTTAGTAAATCCCTGGGGATAACTCCCAACAGGATTTGATGGTGTGGTCTATGAGACATAAGACATAGACCATCAAACTCTGTTATTCACCATTAACTTGACTTCCCCCAACTATTCAAGAAATTAAGGACACCAAAGATAGATATTTTTTATTTATTTAGAGTTAGATGTAATTATAAAAACTGTACCTAACTTGTGTAGCCCTGGGTGCTAGGGCCTTCGGATATAACTTTCTTGTTTTACATAAATTAATATACAATAATCTATGCTGCTTTTATAATTTAACTTTTAAATTTGGATTTTCATTGAAAATCCAATAAAAAGAAATAACAATGGCAAATCGAATTTCAGGAAGTTTCTAGAGGTTCCAATTTCCCAAAGACCATTTTATTTGACATTATATTTGCATAATTGATTTTTACACATCATTTCAATTTTCCCATATTAACTAATTGATTCTAATTGATTTTCGATGCTTCCAATGGTATATATAAGTCCTGATTGTAACCGCTTGACCAGTCGTATATTGGCCCGGAGCCTGGTTGTGATATAGCCGAAACCTAAGTTAGAAAACATAAAACCTATTGTTCGGTTAACCCTAATTCCAACTAACACAATGCGTCACAAAGACGCTTTTGATGTCATTGCTTGGGCGGCTCTACTGCTTCTACAAATGATGGACCCAGTCAAAGGCCAGGGGTAAGTCAAATCGGATTCTTAAGTTCTACGCATATGCATATTATATCAGTTAAAGCTATTTCTTTTTAACGGCTATCGTATATTTATAAATTTGAGAGCTAGGGAATGAGCGCACAGTCTAGTCGAATATATGGATTATACCCTATTTTGAGCCACCCTGCACACAGGTTAAGAATTCCCAAATATCGCAAGTACTGAACCTAGTTCCTTAAATAACTTATATGTTTATTATCCGATCGACTTGAAATTTGCACAATAGATCAACCCGAATGCAATAATCATGGGTCCCGAAAATCTAGGCTATTTCTTTAAAATTCTTCTTGTAAAATGTTTTTATCGAATTGCACGAGTGCGGGGGGAATATTTAGTGTCTCTAGCTCCTGAGATCGCCGACCCATTACAGGCTGGAAATTAATTTTCTATCTTATCCTTATCGTAGTACAGAGTACCTCCAAATCGACCTATTTTAAGGGAGCATTCTTACACATTATTAATTCCTTCCAGTTGGTATTATAAATTTGTCACGAAATTTGTAACGCATGGATGCATTAAAGCATATTTTTGATTAATATTGTACAACGAACTAATTCGACATAGTAATATACGGATGTATCTGTCTCTCTGTTTCTATGCAAAATAGTCTCGAAATCGAAAGGCCTATCAAAATATATTTTGTCACAGATACAACAGATGCTAAGTGCAGGTAATGATGGTCAAAATTAATTATTATGCTAGGGGATAATAACGAGAATGGTAACCTGTTTTAAGTTGTATTATGCAACATATATAGTTGAACAAACTATCTTATAGATGTCATCAATCGTTGTATAAAATACAGTCTTGTTTTTACAAATAAACGAAAGGTAACCAAACTCAGCTTTTTAAAGATATATTATACTTTTTAAGTTTTGTTACATTTAATCAAAATTGGTTCTTTCGAACGATCGTTGGAGCATTGAGTGTTGTATAAATGTCAATAGAATCTCCGCAAATCTTCGACAGCTTTTAATGTCATTATCAATTAGTTAAACGTTTATCTGTAAGACGTTTTGCTTAGCCCCTTGGTATTACTTTATGTAGTCTTACCCGTTCTTGTACCTATTCTATGGATACAATATAAGTATAGAAACCCCGAAAGTCTATCACACTAAATAGGCCATGACCTCTGCTGATTATTATAAAGTATCAATTTGTTTTGCTACAGTCAATATACCATCGTTGGACCAGGAACTATACACTCGTATCGTGATTACAATGTGGCAGTTGCCGTCCATCATACCAAGGGGCCAGTTACCCTGAAGGTTGGCATTACTGGTCCATCACACAATGAGACCAAAACTGTGAAACTCTCTAAGATCGATGAGTTCAAGCAGCTCACATTCAAGTTGCCGCCCCTGAAATCGGGTGACTATAATTTGACCGCAGAGGGTGTATCTGGACTGGAATTCAAGAACACAACGAAGCTTAATTGGAACGAGTTCAAGTCTTACGTAAAAGTCCAAACCGACAAGGGCAAGTATAAGCCCGGCGACACAATCAACTACCGTGTGATCTTCTTGGATGAGAATCTTAAGCCGGATGTGGCCAAGGATGATGTAGTCGTGTGGTTCGAGGACTCAAAGCGCAATCGCATCAAGGAACTAAAATACATCAAGACCTGTTCTGGAGTATACACTGGCAAATTTGAACTGTCGGAATTCGCAACATTGGGCCGTTGGACACTTTTTGTTCAAAACGGTGATACCTATAAGTCTGAGCGGGCCTCCTTTGATGTAGAAAAGTATGTGCTCCCCAAATACTCCATCAAAATGGAGTCAACTAAGCGTGTCTCGGTCAAGGATGGCGACATGCAAGTTGTGGTGAAAGCCACGTAAGTACATTTTTCTTAAATGTGGCCTGACAAGCGACCATTCTTTGAACGAAACGCAATTTCTTATCTTTTATTTTATTATTATCAGTTACACTTACGGCAAACCGGTTATCGGTAAAGTTCTGCTCAATGTGTATAAAAGCGAGGAGAAAGTCTCGACCATCGTGGATGGGAAGACAGTGTATACGATTGCGCCGGGGCACTCTATGATCAGGACCGTTGATATGGTTAATGGCAAGGCCAAATTCGATATAAATGTTAAGGAGTTTGAAAGTTTTGTACACCACAAAACCTGGTCGTCGACTATGCATTTAGCGGCCACTGTGGAGGAGGAGTTTACGGGTGTAAAGTTGAACACAACTGGTACCTTTCAACTTTACCCCTATCGCTATGAGATGTCCTGCCCGGACTTCAGCTCCTGCGATTCGTTTGTTGCGTACAAGACACAAAAGATGGTCTTTAAGATCACTCTCGTTGATGGCACTATTCTGCAGGACACTAAGAGTGTTGTAAAGGTAAAACGAATTGCCATAAAAAGCTTAACTTATTGGTAACCGTTTTATAACAACCTTAGGTCAAGTTCACCGAAGGCATACGTCACGTTTGGTTCGACGACGGGTCCGAACTACCCAAAATTAAGAAAGAATCTTTTGTCTTTGAGAGTCATCTTAATGAGTCCAGTCTAGCTGTTTTCAAAGTCAGACTTCCCGATTTACCGGACGTGAAAAACTTTACGCGCTACTACAGCATCGAGCTGCAGTATAATGGAGAAGAGCGAAAGCTGTTTTCTACCTATCCCTATAGGGAGCCAAAGAAAGTTAAAACTCCTGCTACTGACGATAAAGAATGGCTTGAAGTTAAAGTACACATTCCCGAAAATGATTGGAGGCTTGTATAGTTTTACTCATAGATACCCGGCAAAATTTCAAACCTTTTTTACTTTACAGCCTAAAAATCGGAGAGGAGTACCAAGTAATTCTGAACTCTAGTCGTCCGCTCAGCTACTTTATGTACAACATCATCGGACGCGGGAATGTCCTTCACACGGAAAGAGTTCAGCTAACTGAACCAGAGAAGGTCTACAATATCACCCTGAAGCCCACATTCTTAACTTCACCCTACGGACGCATCTATGTCTACTATGTGGATGAAACTGGCGAATTCCGGTTTGCCGAGGATAGTTTCTACGTACATGTTGAGCTTCAGAACCAGATTAGTATTACTGCACCAGAGGAGGTCAAACCTGGCGCGGATGTTGCGTTGAAGATCAAGACTGCTCCTCATTCGTTTGTTGGCCTGATGGCTGTGGATAAGAGCGTACTGCTTCTTGGCAGGAACAATGATCTGAACAAGAACTCGTTTGGCAGGCTCCTGGGTCGCTATGATACGTCAACACCCTGGCAGGGTGGTTCCTCCTACTATCCCGGTGACAACAGCGGCGTTGTAACCATGACCAATGCCAACTTCTTCTTTAATCGCACTACACCCAAATTCGGTTATTTTTCACACACGAATCCTCAATCAAAAAGTGGTAAGAAGTCTGAACTACAAATGCACAATGTTAATAACACATAGTCGGCGCTAATCGCTAAATAATTCTTCGCAGCATCAATAATTAAATCAATGTACAATTACCTTTTTTTGCAACAGGATTTAGAGAATACACACAAGATAGTGAGACTCTGTACCAGTATGCATCTTCAATTGTATCTGCTCCTGCCATACGTAGGAACTTTGTGGAGACTTGGCTTTTTGAGGACATTGAGGATACCAAGACAGAGATTTTCAAGTGGGTCAGGACCATACCGGATACGATTACCAGCTGGGTTCTAACTGCCTTTGCGATCCATCCCGAGAAAGGCTTTGGCGTGACCAACGAGCAGGTGAACATCAAGACTTTCCAGCCGTTCTTCGTATCCATTCGCTTGCCTTACTCGGTGAAGCGTGGCGAGGTGATCAATGTGCCCGCTTTGGTCTTCAACTATTTACCCAAGCAACTCGATGTGGAGGTATCACTGAGCAACGAGGACAACGAGTACGATTTTGTGGATATGTCCAATGAGGTTATGGGCGATCTGAAGCGATCGCAGATGGTGCGCGTAGGTGCCAACTCGGCTGCCGGTGTTTCCTTCATGCTGCGGCCCAAAATCATTGGCAGCATTCTACTAAAGTTTACGGCCATTTCGCCAGTTGCCGGCGATGCTGTACACAAGACCCTCAAAGTGGTGCCGGAGGGTGTAACTCAGTATAAGAATCGTGCATTCTTTGTCAATCTAAAGGATGTGAAAGAAATCAAGGACAGCTTTGAGCTGGATCTGCCTGAGGACATTGTTCCCGACTCTCAGCATGTTGAATTCGGTTTGGTTGGCGATCTGCTAGGTCCGGTTATAAGGAACTTGGAACGGCTATTGCATTTGCCCAGCGGTTGTGGTGAGCAGACCATGTCTAAGTTGGTGCCCAACTATCTGGTCCACGACTATCTGAAGAGCATTAAGAAGCTGACACCAGAACTGGACAGTCGCATCAAGCGAAATCTGGAGCAGGGTTATCAGAACATGTTCCACTACCGCCACGATGATGGCAGCTATAGCTCATTTGGACCACGCAAGTGGCGCAAGGAGGACCCCGAACGTAATGGTTCGACATGGCTGACAGCCTATGTCCTGCGCTCTTATGGCCAGATGAGGAATCTCGTAAAGCTGGACAAGAAACAGCTCGAGAGCGGCTATAAGTTCCTCCTCACTCGCCAGGCGAAGAATGGTAGCTTCACAGAGAAGGGAGAACTTTTCTATGGTTCGCAACGTTCTGCACTGACGCTGACTGCTAATGCGTTGTTGGCCTTGTTGAAACAACAGAAGCCCAACCAGGCAGCCATTGATAAGGCTGTGGCCTATCTGAGCGCCCATTCGAATGAGAAAGAGGAGCTGTTACCCAGGGCCATTGCCACGTATGCGCTGCTAAAGGCCAAGTCTCCAGATGCAGCGAAGCACGTAGCATCACTTAAAGCACTGGCCAAGCACGAGGACGATCGAACTTGGTGGACGGATGGTGAGCGGAAGCTGCACCACGGAAAATGTGGTCGCTGGTGGTGTTGGGTGTGGGGTAATGACATTGAAATCACCTCATATGCATTGCTCACACTGCTGGAAACGGACCAGGAAACTCAGGATACGGTGCTAAATTCAATTCGCTGGCTGGTGGCTCAGCGTAATAGTTTTGGAGGCTTTTCGTCATCGCAGGATACCGTAGCGGGACTGCAGGCGTTAATTCAGTTTGCCAAGAAGACGGGCTATGAGGCAGCCAGGTGGGATGTAAGCGTTTCTAATAAAGGCCGACGTGAGAAAAGTGAAAGGCTTACCGTGACTGCTGATAACGACCTGGTGCTGCAAACAGTGGAATTCCCTCAAGGTACTAAATCACTGTCCTACGAAGCCAAGGGCACAGGCGCAGGCTTGGTGCAGATCAGCTACCAGTACAATGTGGTGGAGAAGGAACCAAAGCCCAGCTTCAAGATTGAAACTATAATCAATCCAAAATCACCGCCTTCCAAGCTGGAGCTGACCGTGTGCGTTGAGTATGTGGAAGAGGGCAAGGCTAAGGCATCCAACATGGCCATATTGGAAGTCTCGCTACCCTCTGGCTATACCGCCAATGATGAGAATTTCAAGGACATACAAGATATCGAACGCGTCAGGGTAAGTTCACACGTATATTATTTTATTTAGTACTCTACTAACCGTTTATCATATTCACCTCCTGTTGCAGCTGGTGGAAACCAAAAATGTCGACTCTGTGGTGGTCATCTACTTTGAGAGCCTACACAAGGGTGAAAAGAAGTGTTTACGCATCGAAGCAATCAAGACACATGCGGTAGCCAATCAGAAACCCGCCCCGGTCGTACTCTACGATTACTACGATACGAATAGGAAGGCCACAAATTATTATGAAGTCAGATCAAAGCTCTGCGATATTTGTGAGGGCGAAGAATGCAGGATGAAGTGTTAAAAGCGACTACGAGTATATCATGAATATTGATATTTCAGAATAAACTATACAAATATGTGTAATGACAGTTGTTGAATTAAATGCACCTAAATGCCGGTACCCATAAAATGTGTAAACGGGGTTATTAAATCTGTGCAAGTGTATGTAACAGGCAGAAGAAGACTTCTCCGACCCTACAAAGGATACATATTCTTAAATAGCCGAGTTGATCTGGTCCTGTGCGTCTGTCTGGCCATCCGAATTTATGAAAGAACCTCGAAGACTATAAGAGTTGGAGACACCAAACTTGGCATATTGGTTGCTGCATACCGTTCAAGTTTATGAAGTTGTTGTGTTATTTTCTTTAGACTGTGATTGATGCTTAATTTAATTAATTATTAGCTTTTTAGCACAGCGTGTTTCCGTGTGGATTTCTTTGCTCTACATTCACTAACTCGCTGTCAACTATCAACATCTTTACTATTCACTCACACCGCACGGAGCCAATTTGACTTTCCATTTACTCGATGAATTTGCCTCTTTACGACAGGATAACGGAAAAGCAAAGAGAATAAACAGGCATGTGATGAGCTATATTCGGCATTCAAGCACTGCTGATGAGCTACATATTTAACATTTTTCACCCCCGAAAACCGATGAAAACGAATCACAGCCACAATTTTGAAGATATAGACTTAATTTGCACAAACGATTCTAAGCTCACTCTAAAGCTACTCGGCACAAGCCGATCACAGTACTTGCAGCATACAAAATATATACATACAAGTGTGCGGATATGCATATATAAGTATTTATATACCATGTGGGTTGAAAGATGTTTGGGGACTGCCAGAGATGAGTACTGGCTGCCTGGTAGTCGAACATGCTCGGGAAGAGGACTTATACTTGTAAAAATAGAACGTTTACTTTCATGGAAACTTATCATTTTTAGCGTAGTGTGCAAATTTCGGAACGTTCATATCGCATCAAAAAAAATGCAAGCAATGGTTTCATTGACCAACCAGCATTTCTGAGTGCTATCTGAGTACTCGTACATCCATATCTAAGTACAAACGTTCATACATACTATATTGCTAAGTATGAGCGCGTAATACAAAATGACTTTGCAACGCCGGGTCTATAAATTATCATTGTACGTGCGATTTTGCCGTTTGATAAGGTCTACACTTAGAAAAAATTCTATATTAAGAGAATCAATTGAACTGTACCAAATCTATATCATCTAGGAACAAAAATAGTTAAGCTAACTAACACTGATCTCGTTTTGCAAAGCCTAGTTCCAAAGATGATTTTATGATTTTATTATCTTTGCTAGCACTCAGAGCAATAAATATTCATGAGTTAAACAGCTGTCCAACATATCGTTGAACTATCTATTTTTGTGGCCGTTTTCTTTCAGTGTACACTCATACCTTTGTCGTATGTATTAATTAACAAGCAAATATGCATTGTAGTACAAGAATGATCGACCAGAAATAGTATCGGTATAGTTAACTAATTCAGACAAGGTGCTTCACACGTAGGTGCCTAATTCATGTTGATGACAACACAATTTCAACCAAAATCTACATTTATAAATATGAATGACCGCAAACCAATACGTACTATAACGCGTGCTTGAGCACAGCAAAGTTATTATCTCAAGTGTTGCAACTTCGGAGATGATGCATTTCAAGACTAGTGTTGGCAATACCTGAAAGTCAAAAACATCTAGTCTTCGAAAAACAACTACCTGTATTTGTACCAAAATGACTACCAAGTGATTTATGTTTTTCATTAAAACATTACCAAGAGTTATTATCCTTTATCTGACTGACTGCATTTCAAGACTAGTGTCCCTGAAAGTCAAAAAAACGTATTCTTTTCGAAAAACAGCTACCTGTATTTGTGCTAAAATTACTACCAAGTGATTTATGTTTTTCATTAAAACAAACAAGAGTTATTATCCTTTATCTGACTGACTGGCTGACGTATATGATCATATGTATGGAAAACATATAAAAAACTGTTGTTTGCAATTTGCAATTTTATGATCAGCATCGAGTTTCTTTTCAAAAATCTATACAAAAATATTGGACACGAATTTCACCCATATCAAAAAAAAAGGTTCCGGGGGGAAAATGAAGGTCATCTCTATAAAAGGGAAAGTCTATTTTTAGTCCGAACATCAAACTCATTTTGAAAGCTCTATACAACCTATTTTCTATCATTGGTAGAACTTTTCCGCCTTACCCAAATATTGATACAAAGGAGAGAACTCTACCTAACAAATTATCTAATAAAACCTACTACCAATAAAATAGTATCAGATCTATGTACTATGTTCTTCACAACAGCCTACACATCGCTTTTGGTGATGATAACGATTTGAAAGTAGGATTGATATCTTAACCTTTTAAACGTATTGAATACGTTTGCGATAACTTACTGTACAGTTTAAAATGTGAACGTGATGGTGCTCAATTATATATTATAATCCTTTAATTTGTATGCATTATATTGGTAAGTACAATATTACTGATAGGCGAACAAATATTTGTACATATATATAAAGTCAATTGTAGTCAATAAAAACGTTGCGTTATACATAATGCCTCTCAAATTAGTTGACTGTTCTTTATGAGTGGGAGCAGTTGGCTTTCGGATAGTACAGAAAAAATAGACAAGTCTCAAGGAGTCAACTATTGAGTGAAAGTACCAATAAAAGGATACCTAAAACATAATTTTGAGGAGATAAAAAGTGATACATAGATTGAATCTTTGAACACCAGCAGTTACCGAACTGCCTAGTTTTATGAGTGATCCAGATAACTCAAGTATTACAGTAACCAGCTCAACGGAGTCCGTTACAATACTCGCACCCACAATGACTGCGGAAAAACCCAAATCAGCAAATGTCCTGCAACACATCGAGGCTGCTCTTAATGTCCTTAATCAGCTGTGCATAGGTTTCGTTACCTTTTGGATCTGCTGGAGCTGCCTGCGCACTGGCCTAGTGGGAATTCGCCTGCACGTCTGGCTGGTGTCCTTTGGCTTTGTTTTCCTGATGGCCGAGGGCATGATGTGCTTTTACGAAGGCAACTGGTTGACATTTCGCTACACTCGGAAACACAAGACGGTCATACATGTGGTTCTCCAGATTCTCGGTGGTGGCATGGGCGTAGCCGGCTGCCTCGTCCAGCTTATTCGCGACAACTGGTCAATTGGAGTAACCGTCCATTCCAGATTGGGATTCGCAGCCTTTGTACTGTGCCTTATATCGCTTTTGAGTGGAATAATCGCTGCGCTGGCTCGCAGCCTGTCCAAGGCTGTGTCTCCCCTGGCCAACAAGACATTCCACGTGATTCTCAGTCTTGGTACATTTGTGACTGCCATGATCGCCCAGTTCTATGGTTATACGCAGACAGGTATATTTAAGCGTCAAGGAGCTGATTTTGTTATCCTGATGCAAGTGGTCACGCTAGTCGCCATGGTGTTAACCTGCATTGCACCGCTTAAGTCTCTATACCAGAAATTTAAAAGCTTCACAAGCTAAAACATGTATTAAGTGATTTTAGTTCCTATATTTGTGCATAATGTATGTTTAGTGTAGGCTAAGACTAGCAAATTAATTAAAATAAGAATATTATTTAAAGGTGAACTGCTGTTTTAATTATCGTCATAATTGCGGTCGTCAATAAAATCTCAACATCAATTACGGAAATCGTTTGATAGCATACAAAATCAAGTAAATTTGTATACCTTTGCAAAGGGTATTATAATTCTGTTTCAAACTTTGCAAGCATCCTTCTTTTTGCTGCAGGCAGTTCATATATAATATGTAACATAATAAGTAACAACTCTCATTTTTTTTAACCAAAAAGCAATCGGTTTATATTTGTCACATTCCTCTTCGTTTTAATTATAATTGATTGAAGAATGTTAAAATATGCTGTTTGGAATGTTGTTTTTTGTGGAGGCCAACTCCCAAGTAGCAAGATGTGGATTTTATGAGCTCGATGCCTTTATGGCTTAAAATGAAATCAATTGAGTAGAGTGCAATTTGAAATTTAGCTGCAGTTTTATTTATCGTTCTTATTGCAGTGTTGGTCAAAGCACAACGGATATCGATTATCAATAGGCATCCGATAAATAATCGCGCTGTTGTAAAGCTCAAAGTAATTCAATTTGCGCTATCTTTTGAAAAATTATGTATGAATGAACATTTTACCTTTTTATGGTCTGTATTTAAATAGCTTCCCCAGAGGAAATCGTTATGACATGCCATAAAAATATAGCTGATTATTTTTGTTCTTATTCGCGGCTTGTGGCCAATGTCAAAGCCATAAATACTTATGAAGGAATTCATACGTATTACGTTTAATCAATCGGAAATCTACATCGATCCGATTAGTTAAATATTTTATTGCACACATGCCAGTCACTTTGGCATTTTGAACCATAATTTAGAATTTCAATTCTTTAGTCTTCTTTGATCCAAAAACAGAAAGAGTGTACACCAATTTGTAATTGGATATAATCAATACTCCATATAACACACATATATCATTAGTTATCAGTCGCAATTGTGTTTATTGGAACCAATATATTTAACACGAAAAAAACATTATTGCTCCCAACTGATAATCACGTTGTACAAATTAAAAATCTAGACAACTTAATTTAGCTGCTTTGGGACGACTATGACAGATCAGCTCCAGCGAATTCACCAGTAGCAAGCAGAAAGTCGTCGACTTTGGTAGCAAAAGGAAAGCAATCCCATATCCTAAGATATATATTGATAACAAAACAATTCATTTTTTAAGTTTTACAGATAACTTAATGTATCACAGGGGACAGCTCAATGGAGTCGGACAAAATGACAGCGGAAAAATCGAATCCAGCAAATGTCCTGCAGCATATCGAAGCTGCTCTTAATGTCCTTAATCAGCTGTGCATAGGTTTCGTTACCTTCTGGATCTGCTGGAGCTGCCTGCGCACTGGCCTAGTGGGAATTCGCCTGCACGTCTGGCTGGTGTCCTTTGGCTTTGTGTTCCTGATGGCCGAGGGCATGATGTGCTTTTACGAAGGCAACTGGTTGACCCTTCGCTACACTCGGAAACACAAGACGGTCATACATGTGGTTCTCCAGATTCTCGGTGGTGGCATGGGCGTAGCCGGCTGCCTCGTCCAGCTAATACGCGACAACTGGTCAATTGGAGTAACCGTCCATTCCAGATTGGGATTCGCAGCCTTTGTACTGTGCCTTATATCGCTTTTGAGTGGAATAATCGCTGCGCTGGCTCGCAGCCTGTCCAAGGCTGTGTCTCCCCTGGCCAACAAGACATTCCACGTGATTCTCAGTCTTGGTACATTTGTGACTGCCATGATCGCCCAGTTCTATGGTTATACGCAGACAGGTATATTTAAGCGTCAAGGAGCTGATTTTGTTATCCTGATGCAAGTGGTCACGCTAGTCGCCATGGTGTTAACGTGCATTGCACCGCTTAAGTCTCTATACCAGAAATTTAAAAGCTTAACAAGCTAAAGCGTGCACCAAGTGATTAAGTTCCTATTAGGCTAGGAATTTGAAAGTATTTCTTTACTTAAAAGCTATCTTGGTTGAGCTTAGAAAGTGTTATAATGTACTTGAGTAGCGAATACTTAAAGTATTTATTTAGTTTGATGCATTAAAAGTTAAGAAATTCAATTGAAAACCACGATTTAGTTGCAGTATTAGTCAAGGCAAGCCTGACATGAATAGCTTTTTTAGTAAGTGTGTAAAGAAGTTTCTTGGCCGGGGTACAAATCTCAGTCAAGCCAAGGTTCTGTTTACAAGAATATTTGTAAATCGCTGGGGCACTGAGAAACGGGGTTCGCAGATAAGCCGAATACCCTAATTCCGCCGGCTACACTATTCTACACAATCTCCACCTGATGATGACCGGGTCGAAACCTCAGTCGCACTCCGCCCAATCTTATTATATCTTATATTACAAGTAAAGATCGCTTACTTGTCCTCTCGCTTATTTCTCTGGTTTCCGCTATTCTCTCTTACTCTTCACACGCGACTTATTGACCGATTGTCACACGCACGTCCGTTCACTTCAAAAGTCCGGCTTACTCTCCCGAGGCCTTCGCGGCCAAACTGCGCGCTGGCTTCGCTAATCCGAAACGGTTGGCAGCTTTCGTTCTCTGCCTTAGAGCTTTCGCTCTCCTGATAGACGCGCTCTAGTGGCAGGATCGGGCAACCGATCAACAGTGCTTGCTGCGGCCCAGGCCGTTAGATTCGAATTTGAACTAAATGCTAACTGCTTACTTTACATATATGCGCTCCGTGCGCCTTTCAATATTATTACTTAAATATAAACCTAACGCTCCTTGCGCGTTGCTAATACAGGTTGCATATCTATATAATAACAATCCAGTTATCTTAATACAGCAACCTTAATGATATTAATTGTGAGGGGATCCGGGAGGACTCTCGCCCAACTTCTAGAAACTTTGAAAACATATCAACATAATTGACAATAGTTCTTACAAAAGTACAATCCAACTGCAGTTTTATTTATTGTTCTTATTGCAATGTTGATCGAACCAAGCCGTATATCGATAATAAAGAGGCATCCGATAGATTTTCAAGCTATCGTCAAGTCAAATGCAACTACCAAAGTCAAACTTACAAGCGGAGGCGTTTTGCGGTTTACATGTTATCATGGGCGTACCTACGGTAGAGCGGGAGGGGCATATTCCATAAGCACTTAATATTTTATATTTATGTCATTGTTATTTTCCAACATTGTCAATGTAAGTTATTAGCAAAATAAATGCTTTAATTGTGAACTTTTATAGACGACAATATTTATGGCATGATATTTTTAACAAAGATTCAAAATAGAAAACTGAAATTGAATACACTTTTCATATACAAAACAAAGAGGTGAGGTGTCAAGGGACATCCGAACAGTGCGATGAGCTATATATATTATTCTGTCTTGCCAATGTTAAATGTCCAAACTTATTTGAACAGTTTCAACTTGACCTGTTACTCTCAAAGTGGTCTGTTATGTTGCGGGGTTTTCTGTACAAATTACCCATCCCTAGATCTGACGTTTTAGTGATAAGAATTTCGCAGTTTTTGTCGCATAAAAAAAAACACATTTTATCACTTATGTGTGTACATCTGCCCCCACTTGCCGAGATCCTGGATACGCCCTTGCATGTTATGTACGTTTATGTACATATATTTATGCCGTTGATGGTCTGTATTTGAACAGCTTCCCCAGAGAAAATTGATATGGCATGCCATAAAAATATACCCGATTATTTGTTCTTATTTGTGGCTTTGTGGTCGACAATGCCAAATGCATAACTACGGATGAATCTACATATGAATGTGTGTACTTACCCGTATTACACATTATCTCTCGAAAAAGTACAACGAAGTGTTTAGTTAAACATTTTACAGCACACAAGCCAGTCAAGCCAGTTTTGTTCGCGCTTAAGCCATAAATTAGTAATAATACTCAGTCATTGACATTTATAATCTGGCTTACAATAATACCAATACAGAATGTAATTGGAATGAACTGCAAATACTTCGCACAAAGTTTACTATACGCAATTATCAACGCTCTCAACAGCCCGCACATAGTTATTTGTTGTTGTAACTAATACGTTTAACACGAAAATAACATTATTGTTACCAACTGATAAGCGGAATTGTACAAATTAAAAAACTAGACTACACAATATTCAGCTGATTTTGGGGTCTAACATGACGGAGCATCTCCAGCCGGCCATCAGTAGCAAGCAGAAAGTCGTCGACTACGGCAGCACGACGGGAGCGAATCCAACTCCGAGTTCGAGTCCGACTCCAAGCCAGACAACACGTGCACAGCGTTTACCTTCCTTTGTCTTAATTAACGAATCTCCATTTCCGCAACGTTATTCGAGAATGTCTCATAATACGATGCACGGTGAATCACAGCAGCCTCTGGAGCGGCTGGAATACTTTTTGAATGTGTTAAATCAAATGTGCATTGGATTTATAACAATTTATATATCGTATATGACGCTCAGAACGGGTCTGGCGGGCACTGGACTGCATGCCTGGCTGGTTACCATCGGTGTAAGTTTGGCCCCATCTACCATATAAGTATATTTACCCTTACACCCTGATAATACCTTCAATATCGCCACAAAAGACCATTTAAATTTACTGTCGTACAAGAATAAACTGGTTCCTTAACGTTTATAAGTAATATTTGTTTATAGAAATTATCAAAAAGTATCAAACAAAAATACTGAATACTTTTTAACAGCAAAAATACTGTAGTTTCAGTGATCTTTTTGGTATCTTTTACCACTGACAATAAACTAAATTATTTTTACTTAAAATTTATTTTTTTAATAATTCATTTATTGTCACTGCTTTTACTTTTAGAAAATACTGAATAAACACAGATTTTTCTCACTCACAAAATAATAATATGTTCATCCAAAATAACAATTATAATTTAGTCTCTGAGAATAATAATACAAATTTTCTGGATTTTTTAGCGTAGAATTATACCAAAAAAAAAAAAAAAATGTTAAATAATGCTTAATTTTTTCTTTGTTTCCTTTTATAAACAGACAAAAGAATTAATTTATTACTGAATTATATTATCTGTTATCCATAATTTTGTGAATTTATATGTTTTGGAGTCCATATAGCAAGAATTAACAAATGTGGATAAGATAATTTATAAAACGCAAAACAAATTATCTAGTCAAAACAAAATGATATGTTTAAAACATATTTTTACAAATATTTAGATGCAGATAGCTCTAAAGAGTACTACGAAAATTGCTTCCATTGTAAAATTTTCTTTAGAAATATTTTTAACCAATTCTCTTAACAAAACATCAGAATTTTAAAACCAACAAACAGTTTTGCTGACATTGAATTTGATTTTTGTAAGAGATCGTTTCGATTTCTATGGGAAAAGCTTCCGTAACACCCACATTTGTTAATCAATTCCTGTTCTGTTCTGTTCCCAAAGGGAGAAAAGAAGTTAGTGCAAGCCAACTTGGTACTACTAATTAAGTTTCAACAAGATTATAGTTAAGAGCAGATTACCTTATCGGTATAACTGCTATAGTAGCAATATTATGAAAAATTCTCCCTCGGCAATCCGAAGATAGCAAGTTCTCCCTTGTTCTAATAGAGTTTTACCCCTGCAGTTCTCGTTTTTCATGGCGGAGGGCGTTATGGTGCACTATGGCGGCAATGTCTTAACCCACAGTTACAAGCGGCATACAAAAACAACAATCCATTGGATTCTTTTGACACTGGGCGGTAGTTGTGGTGCTGCTGGTGCCCTCATCAAGATGATACAGAAGGGTTTCATGCTGCAATCCACGCACGGTAGATTGGGTGAGTGACATTTGTGTAAACACGGGAAAGAACACTGAATAATCTGATTTTTCCATTTAGGTATAACCGCCTTTATACTCTGTCTGCTGTCCATGAGCTCAGGATTGGCGGCACTCTGCTCTGGACGCGTTAAGAAATTGATTACACCGTTGCTTAACAAAGCGTTCCACAATTTCTTGGGCTTTGTCACCTTTGTCATTGCATTGGTCACCCAGTATTACGGATATCAGACGGGTTATTTTACACACTACACCGAAACAGACCTTCAGATCTTGATGAAGTGTTTAACACTCATATCGCTAGTTTTGACCAGCTATGGACCTTTAAAGTCACTGTATTTTAGAATTAAGTCTATTTCGAGGCAGTTCTAAATTATAAAATAATTTGTGCCTTGACCTCTCAGTAAATATGGAAATATCTGTACGATGAGCTTATCTTATCGCTTGTTTGTGTTGCTCGCGTGTTCTATGTATAAAAATTGGAAATACCCCCCCCCCCCCCAAAAAAAAAAAAATAAACCAACCCCCCTTTTTTTCCATCCCAAACAAAAACAAAAAAAAATTACTTAACCCACCAAACCCCCCCCCCCCCCCACCCCCCCCCCCAAAACAAAACCAACCCCAAACAAAAACCCCCCCCCCCCGGGCTTTCTTTAAATTTCTTTAAACCCCATATGATGTTATTTTTAACTTATATATATAAAGCAATTCCCACATATTTAAAAATCCCCCAACAACAAGCAACCGGAATTTCCCCCTTTTGTATGTGCTGAACTGTTACTTAAGTAATGCATAAATACAATTGGTTTCGCAAAATGCAAACTGAATTATTGATAAGCTTAACTGCGCCAACTCAAGGCACACGTACACTTGATAACTAATACGTTACGGCTTTAATTTGACAGTTTGAGATAATTGTATCACCCATAATATCCCAAAAGTTACGTGTGAAGACGAGGAAGCGAAACACCTATGAGTAATATTCGTTAAAATAATTTCTAATCAGTGATAACATTTTTCTCTAAAAATAGTTTAGTACAAGTTATTTAAGATATTTTCTTTAAAATAAAAATTGAAATTTATTTTCATACCCTTAAGAGGGTATTATTATTATGATAAAATCAAAAATAATTATAGATTTATAATTACTTTTAGAAATTAAATATATTATATATGTATATAAATATTAACAGCGGTAAATGTTTTATGATTTTGCCTTTCAAAACCAAAACTCTTTCATTCATTTCGGATTTGTAAAACTTAAAATCGAAACGTCAAAAATGCTATATATTATTTTGAAGATTAAGAAAAATTAAGAAAATGTTAAAATGGCAGACAGAATCGTAACGTCCACTTGAATAAGATCAGACACACTTTCATGAAGAAATCGAAATTTTGTTATATAAATGTATTTATTGGGATAATATGGATATTGAATAAGATATTAGGAGTTTACTAGATATGTTTGAACCAGCCAGCTTAGGTCACTATATCATACTAAAGCAGTTATTAGAACAATGGACTGAAAAACCAGTTAAATGAAAGCAATTCTGTTTGGAGTATACCCTATATATGTTGACAAAATTAAACCGAAGACTACTACACATATCTTAAAGCAACTATTGGTAGAAAATTGAGTTTTTCCCTACAAATATTTCAAGTCAATTCCGAAGTTTCAATTTTTAAATTTCATAGTATGTTTAAATTGGATCAACTATGATGCCTATTTCACATAGCCGCCAAAGGCATGACTAAAAGGTATTAAATTAGTTATAAGATTTTCCGTATCAGCCCCAAACTATGCAACATTTTTTTCTCTACAACCCGTCTGCAGACGGAAGCATTTATTATAGGATATTTACAGGATGTTCTAGAGATCCCGTGTATAGAGATATCTTAAAAACCGTTTTTTATTTCAGTTTTAGAACAAAAGATTAAGGACCTTATTGGAAATTCTAAAATTTTAAGCCATCACCCATTTTTTACTGTACTATTATACTTTGCAATAAAAAAAACCACATTTATTTCTTGGGGATATGCTTTTTTTGACATAAATAATATGCAAGTGCAGCTCATATTTATTTTTCGAAAAATTCGGTATATTTTTTGTTTACGTATCTAGAGTGCGATAAATAATACTTGGTGTTTCATTCTTTTTCATACATTGTGGATGTGTTTTTGTGTGATACGTACGTATATATCAGTTTAGAGTAAAAATAAATAAATACAGCTCTAGCATAAGGTATAAAAATACATATCAAATTCGTTATATGTATATTGGGAGTACGCCAACATCTCGAAATCTATAGTTGCAGACGGTGTACAAGCATATAGTACCACATTTTGTGGATTGTGGTTTGGAATACGAAGGTTGTTACACTTATAACATGTAAATAGGACAATACATAAAGGACTAATAAGCTAAGACTAAAGCACATAGAAATTCGTAATACGCATTTAAAATCTTACGACATAACATGCATCATAACGGGAGGCAAGGCAAATAAATCAATTATTTCGATATTCGTCGATACAAGTACGACATATAATTTCAATCTATAGCTTTGTGCTGCGCCTGATGGCAAAGGACATGAGGGCGTGCTCCAGCCGCATATGATAGGGCAACTTATGCTCCACAATCAATGGCTGATTGCCGCCAGCACAGCATTTGGCGCGACAGCAATCACATTGCTCGCAATCGCTACCCTGATACTGATCCTGTTCGTGATCCTGGTCATCCTCTTGCAGCTCACGTTCCAGCTCATAGGCCTTTTTGGCAGCACGCTGCTCAAACCGGAAATAGAAGGCGAGGCAAACAATCAGCATAAAGACAAGTGCGCACATGGCACCGCTGGCAATGCTGGCCTTCTCGAGCATCATGCGCTGACGCTTCGGCAGATAGGAGCCATCGATTTCCTTGTATTCACAGCGCGGACCCATAAACCCAACCGCACACTCGCAGCTGTAGACGGGTAGGTCGCCAATTTTGACGGCAAAGCAGTGTGCATCATTTAGGCAATACCAGGCATCATAATTCTCTGGGCATTTGTATGTGGGGAATGTTATGTTCGGTCTGGCCGTTGTCGTGGTTGTTGTTGTACGCATCGTTGTCGTTGTTGCCATTGACGGCGCCTGTGTGGGCGGCAAGGCCGTGCCGGACATGCCGGATGAGATCGAGGGACGCGGCTTGGGCACCGTGCGGCTGGAGCATGCCTCAATAAGGGCCGGACAGCCCAGGCAGCTAATCATCAGCAGTAGCAGCATAATGCGTACTCTATACTTGTCAAATACTCGGTTTGTTGTTGTTATTGTTGTTGTTGTGCTTGTGGAATGCATTTGCAACTTTGGTTAGCAATGTTCGTGTTTTGGTTTGTTTTGTTTTATATAAAATCTTAAAATACTATTTATAATTAAGAGAAAATATCTATCACAAAGTAGTAATAACAAATTGTTCTGCACAGCGAGGGCGTCGTCAAAGGCTCTTTGGAATTATGTTTTCAGCAAAATGTATCTGTATCTGTAATTTATATCTGTTGTGTGTGCGAGTGTATGGAACGGAATGTTGATCAACGGCGTATCTGTGAAAAAGATACAAGCGCATTAGCAAACTAGAATTATAGAATAATTAAATATATATATATGTAATATATATCTAAGTGTACTCAAAACCAAATTCATTATTAATCAAAATAAATAATCAATAATTTACTCGTACTCTTCTAGTATTCACGTAATTATTATATAAATGTATGAGTCAATTTTGCATACAAACTAAAAAAAAAGATTTCATATTAAATACAATTTTTGTTCACAATTTATTCACCAATTCACTTTTATTTTTTCTTCTTTTTTTTTTTGTTGATTTTCATGTTGTATTCCGTTGATTATCCTAGCTCATCAAAGCTGGCTGTGATATGCGTCGGGTATCCATATCACAACCACTTGATGAGGCTTAGATAAGCAACATCAAAAATAATTTGATGTCAATTTTTATTTCCTTTTTGTTTTTGTTGTCTTCTTCTGATGACGTTGTTGTTGATGGCGGTTGTTGACGGCGGAGAATGAACTTTTTACAACAGAGTTGTATTCAGTAGTTCAATCTTTCACTTGAGTTCCGAAATCGTTCAATTGGTTCACCATCCTCAAGGCGTCGTTTAATTTTTTTTCATCCTTTTCGTTTTGTTCTGTATTTGGCCATTTGCAAAAAAAAAACTAATCAAATAAATCTCCAATGTTCTCTTTCAAATCAATTGAACGATAATCAGCGACTTAGTTCATTAGTTCAGCAGAAAGATTAGTTCAATTGAACCAATTCTGAACGACGCTAAAATATTCATTCGTTCTCCACTGTCAAAAAATAATTGTCTTTATCATATTATAAATTCACCTTTTAGCTTGCAAAATATTAACCAATTTATCACAATTTAGCTTGCAAAATATTAACCAATTTGTATAAAAAAAATATATATATGCAATAACAAATAAATGATGGAATTGTGGCCAGTGTTGCCAGATGTGGTAGAAAAGTGGATAATTAAAAAAAGTGTTTATTGTACACTATATTTTCTTACATTTAAATAACTTTTTTTTTATTTATATTTTGCTCATCTGTTATGAAGCCTATAAAACATCTAGTAAAATTTAAACTGAAATTGTTCTGCCAAACTGCACAAAATGGCTAAGAAAATGAATTTTTCGCATATAAAACTTGAAAACTAACTACATATATAGTAACAAGATTTTATAATAAATCAAAAAGAACTGAGAACTTGAGAATTGTACTTTTCTTTTTATATTATATTATATTATCTTCAAGCCCACACAATTTGATTTCCAATTCAAAGCCAGTTTTCCAGCCCTGGCGTCGTCGTTGTATAGGTGGTGTAGCTGCAGGATAAGATGCGTGCGGGGTATATTATGATTGATTGATTGATTGATCGTTTGATTGATGTACGTTACATTACGCTAAGCTCATCAAAGCTGGCTGTGATATGCGCGCAAAGCTTTCAAAATGCATTTCACAACCACTTTGTGAGCGCAGCATGAATGTGCCAATCTTACATGGTATAAAGAGGAAGAGAGCGTAAAGACTGATACGATAGATTGATAGATAGAGGGGGGGATATAAAAAGTGGGGTTAAGGTGAACATTTAACAATTTTGCTCAATGAATATAATGGTAATGAAACACTTGGATTACAAACAACAATAACAACAACACGTGCATATTTGAGGTGTGTAATATTGAATTATTTGTTTTTTGTTTTTGTTTTTCAGTTTTGTGCTGAGGCATCGCGTCGCTCCTCAAAGCTGGCTGTGATATGAGTAGGCATAAAAAGGCAAACATTTCACAACCACTTTGAAGAATGACACAATTCTCTTTCTCTCTCTCTCGCCCTGTCTCTCTCTTGCTCATATACAAACTCTCTTCTGCTGCACACGCGCACTCTGCCCCTCTCTCTCTCTATCTCTCACTGTCTGTCTCTCTATCGCTCTCCCCCTCTTGCTTGCTGCGCTCTCTGCCCAGTTTATCTTCTCTTCGTTGTTTCTTCGTTAATTTTTCTCACGGTCACTGAACGCGCCGGCTTTTTTTTTGGTTTTTGTCGCCGCCGCATAATAAATAAATATATATAAATAATAAAGAAAACAAACAACAAAAGGCCAGCGACAACAACATGTTGATGTTAATTATGTTAATGGTGATAATGATGATGAGCAGCGTCGTTTTTTGCTGATAGCACACAAAATCTGAATGGAACTTTCAACAAACAAAATGAATGAAAGCAATTTTTGGCGTACGCTATAGCGATAATAATTAATATACCGACACCGACACACACACACACACATATATATATACACATACAACATTTAAAACAAAACAATAATAATGATAATGATAAGGACATTAACAATAAACAATCAATGTACAAGCAGACAAAAAAATATAAATATAAATAATAAACGTCACTTGGCGCGCGCATTGCACTCAAAAATTTTGTATATTTTTATTTAAATTATGGCGCCGACACCAAATGCCGTCAATTTGTCGCCAAATTTGTGATAACGACCCAATTATATGTATAATACACAATAATCATGAAATGTTATGCATAAATATTAATATGAAACAAAAGCAAATATTTCATTAAAAAGCACAAAATTGATTTCTTTTTTAATTCTATGTTAACATCTGGCAATATGGCAAAGGCAATAATAGTTATAAAAAAAATAAAGCGTTGCCATATTATTATAAAATTTCTCATTTTCAATTTTGTCTACTTTTAGTACTCGATATAAAACACAGAATCCTAACAAAAACAAGGATATTCGGAATATCTTCACCTTAGAACTGAAAAATCATAGATCCAATATTTTAGAATATCGATCAAATTGAACATATTTAAAATTATAAGCCATTATGGCTTAGACCGCATTTAGACGATGATTTAAACTAATGAGCTTTTTGCTTGTAGGGAAAAGGGGTAGCGGAGCAAGTCGTACAAAAACTCTCCATTTTTTGAGCATTTTTGCTCTATTTAGTGCATTTTGTTCTATGTTTGTATGAAATTGGTTAGCGATAACTTAAATCAGTGTTGCAAAGCAACAGAAAATCAATTGCATTGTGATTTAAACTCACCGTCTAAATGCAAATGATTTTTCCCCGAGAAAAATTCAAGAAAGAAACAAAACTCGCGAGTTTAAGTCAGCGTATAAATGCGGAATTACTTCTTACAAAGTGCATTACAGCATAAGAAAACTTATTAGGCTAACTCGATAATGAAAAGAGAAACTTCCGATATTTAACCAGCCGTATTCTGTGTTTGTGTGTGTGTGTGAGAGAGTACCGCTTAATTGACAAACGTCGTTTGCATTGTTGCTGTTTCCTTCATTTTGCTCAACGCATGCAGAGTGGTGAGATTATTAAAATTTCCGTTATATAAATGAAATCTGCATGCGAAAGGAAGTAGAAGAAGCAGCACAAAGTAAAAGTTGAATAACCATATGAATTGCGATTGAACTTGCGCGCGCGTAGGTCAAGATCAGCAGCATTTTTTTATTTTTATATATACAGTATGTCAATTAATTGTTTGCAAAATGAAAAAAGGCATGCAAATTCAACTTTAACATCATATTTTATTAACATAGGCACTTTTTTCCAATTTTTTTTTTACAGTCATTTAGTTAATGTATTACTTATAGATAAAACAAAACAAACTTACTAAAATAATAACAATAACAAAAATAAAACAAGCAACACAAAAAATGACAAATTTCTGACTGTCAATAAATTGTTTGCAAAATTCAAGCACTGCTTGCAAAAATGGCTAAAACTAGAAAATTAAAAGAAAAAAATAATCTAATATTTTGTGTGCTTGCCACTAGCATCTATTACGGCTTGAAGCCGTCGTGACATGGACTGCACAAGTGCCTGAAGGTCATAAGAATTGGTAAATTTGACCATTCCTCCTGTATGGCTTTAATCAACGCACTTTTATTTGTTGGGCTCCGTTTCGCTACCCTCTTCTTTAAAAACGCCCACAAATTTTCAATGGGGTTTAAGTCAGGGCTCTGGGCAGGGGTATCTATCACTTTGCTGCAATTGTATAGCGCCCAGGTCCGGCACAGCAGGGATTTGTGCTTGGGATCGTTGTCCTGATACAAATTATAGTGCATCTTACTCGCGTTTTGGGCGTCAAAAAAGCCGAAATTTTGTGCGCTTGTTGTTAATTCCTTTTTAAGGATATCCAAATAAAACTCCTTGGTCATGACATCGTTGAAAATTCGCAGCACTCCAACACCTTTTGAGGAGAAACAACCCCACACCATAACAGAGAGCTTGCCAAACTTCACTATTGGCACTATGTTCTTCTCCAGCAGCGCTGTTTTGGGCTTCCGCCAAACTTTGCTCGGTCCATCGTGACAAAATAACATTATTTTTGTCTCATCGCAAAAAATTACGTTATCCCAGTAGTCCGCTGGCTTATTGACGTGGTCAATAGCAAATGTCAAGCGTTTCTCCATATTTATTGCAGAAAGCAATGGCTTTTTTCTTGCCACACGTGAGGAGTACTTGTGGAGATTTAGGACCCTACGTACAGTCTCGTGGCTCACGCTCTTATTGCAGTCATTTTTTAATGTACTGGCCAACACTCTCAAGCTTATTTGGGGGTTACTATTAACTTCTCGCAGTATTTTCGACTCATCACGGTGATTTAGCTTTGATGGCCTGCCTCCTGAGTTGTTCAACTCCAGTCTATTTTGTTTCTCTGCACGCATTGTTATATTGTATACTGTCCGCAGTTTTCTTTTAAATTCACTAGCCAACTCCTTAGCCGTTTTACCTTGATGATAATTATAATACATTAATTGAATCAAATTATCATCTGTTCGCTTCCCAGGCATTGTCAAATCCGTTTTTTTTAGCTTATTATGCACGCTGCCGAAGTCAAAATCAAAGTAATTACATACACAGAGCATTGCAAAGACCATAGCTCATTTAAATTTACGGTAAAAGTCCCGTTAGAAGTCCCGTTGGTCAGTTTGAAGTCACTGTTTGCATTTTGCAAACAATTTATTGACAGTCAGAAATTTGTCATTTTTTGTGTTGCTTGTTTTATTTTGGTTATTGTTATTATTTTAGTAAGTTTGTTTTGTTTTATCTATAAGTAATACATTAACTAATATGACTGTAAAAAAAAAAAATTGGAAAAAAGTGCCTATGTTAATAAAATATGATGTTAAAGTTGAATTTGCATGCCTTTTTTCATTTTGCAAACAATTAATTGACATACTGTACATATATATTTTTATTTTTATGATTTTGTTTTCGGCCTATCACTAATATCAGCAACAACAATAAACTGCGAAACAAGGTCGATGATCGTGTTCATTGCCAGGTGGCAACGCTGGTTTTATAAATGTTCGTATGTTATAAAAATTAAAAAAAAAGCATACAAATGCATAAATTACTCTACATGCAGTACAAAAACCCAAAACAACGCCAAACAACAACACTATCTAAGCAACAACAACAACAACGACAACAAAAGTGTGCATACATACATGACAATTGGCACCGTACAAGAAGAGAACATCAAACAACAATAACAACACCCGCTAATAATACTGCTGCTGCTGCTTCTGCTCGGGTCGTTGCCGTTTAACTGCTGCTGTACCGGTCCCTCTTTCTCTCTCTCTCACTCTCTTTCTGACTGTTTTTATGCTGCCGTGTTGTTTGTTGTAATTTTCATGTTGCCTTGTGCTGTTTCATTCTTGGGCGTCGCTGCTGCACGAGTTCGTTGCTCGTTGTGTGCTAGTGTGTGTGAGTGTGTGTCTGCGTGTTTAGAAAACTGTAAGAAAAGCGAAGTGTGTGAAAACCATGGTTAAAGCGGAATTCTACCACAACGAGACACAACACAGACACAAACCACAAGCTCGCATCCAAGCACACAAACACATTTGGTTTTATTGCTGCTGCTGCCGTTTCAAAAATTTTACCGGTTTTTTCTTTTTGCGTAAAAACAATGCGCAAAAAACAAGTCCTACTGGTTTTTTTTTTGTTGGATGTGCGCAACAGAGACAGCAAGTGTCTCCACTTAGTGGCGACAACAACCAATTTCGAGGTGTGTTGGAAAGCGTGCATGTATGTGTGTTGTGTGTGCGTGCGTAGAGTTCAAGTGCATGCGCTTGTGTGTGTGTTTATGTCTACACTCCGTCGCGCAGGGAGAGTAGATTTTTTTCTCGTTATGTGTGTGTGTGCGCGCGGGAATGTTGTCAAGAATTCTAAGAATTTTGCCCAAGCGAATGGGGCGCGGGCAAAAGCAAAACGAGTATAGATTATGACAAGTAATTATGGACACATTTTAAATGCGTCTATCATCAGAAATGAAGCTTTGTTGAATTAAACATGCCCAAAAGTGAAACGATGCACACAAATACATACATACACAATGCAGCATGCGAGACGCGCGTGGAAGAGGCGTTAACAGTTCTTGAAAAAAACCAACAAACTAATCGTATCACTTTTATCCCCGACATTTCAATGTACATATAATACTATAAATTCCACTTATTTACCAAAAAAGTAATTCTACGCAAGAAATATGAAAAACAAAATCACTTGGCATGACGCCGACGCCGCCAACGGCAGCAGCAGCTACACAGAAAACACGACCGCATCGCAAACACTGTTAAAGACAACTGCGGACTGCACAAAACGTAGCAAACGAAAGCAAAGAGCAAGAGCAGAGCGTGGCCAGACTGCTTGAATGAGAGAGAGAAAGGAGACCTACAAAGTTGACGCCAACGCCGTTTTCTTTGCTCTCTTTGTATCTGTATTGGTGTTTAGCGGCGCACAGACAAGGCAAAAATGCGGCAAAATAACATAAATAACAACAACAGCATACTTCGGCGTGTTGTTGTTTTTGTTTTGGTGTTGCCAGAAGGTTTCGCACGCCATAGTAGGATCAACATGTTGACACGCCGCTACCGCCCGCCGTCATCGACAAGTTTGTAGATGCAAAAAGCACACAAACAAGAAGCGACGCAACGGGGCGGTAACAAGCAGGTAGCCAAACGGGACGAACAGGATGAGGCCCAGACTCGGGCGACTACTTGGAGCAGCTAGCTTGTTGTTTTGGTAAATTCGTGGAAATCTGTTCGATGCGCAGGCGCGCACGTAAACAACATTCCTCGAGGCATTGCAACAATCGGTCTCTTTAATTTTGTGCGCGCCAAAAATGAAATGAGGTTATTTTTTTTTTGTTGCTTTACGCGCGCCAAGGATGCAGGCGTTGCCACATAATAATAGTATAAAAGGGATTTTCACTGGAAGTGAATCGGTGGGGTGGTGTTGCCATTTAGTCACAATTGATTTTTTTTGATTTGCAAATAACGCCTACATTTTAGAGTTGTAATTTCCAGTTCAATCAACTGAAGTTATTTCCTACTGAAGGAACTTATTCTACATTTGAGTCTCATTATCGTTTAATTTATTTGAATCTCAAGATCTTCCATATTTTGATTGAATGAAAATAGTTTAAAATATATTACAACGAAACTAAACAGACGCACCCGACTGTAGAATACTCTGTTCTCGGTTCTGTATAATTTGGTTATTTGTGGGTGCGGAAAGAGACGCGAAAAAAACTAGTCTGTATGTCAAATTTGATGACGTTTCGCAAAACCCCATATAATCTTCTTCGCTTCGTGAACAGAGTATAAATAGTTTACAAAAAAGAATATAAAAACATTAACCGAGAATGACTGAATGATTTTGGGATTGAAATTAATGATATTGGGACTCAAATGAACGATAATCAGGAACTTAGTTCATCCGTACAGTAGGAAGATTAGTGAAATCGAAGAAACTCTATTCGTACATTTGGAAAATCAAGCAACTGCCTTCCTTATAAGCGCAACAACTACACGTTTCCGGTAGCTGTTGCAGACAGACAGACAGCGAGCGGAGCGCTCTCGAACTCTCGATAGGAATGTTGTTCGTTAGAAGTGGAGAAGTGGGCCGACGACACCATTCCAAAAATGCCACAATTGACGTCATGAGACAACAGACCATTCCAAAATGTAACCTGACGCAATGTTTTCTGGGTTAGCTGCTTACGGATGTTACCAGCTTTTACGTAGATTGTGGCTAAGACTGGATATAGTAGATGAATTCCATTAGTTTTGTTTGTTGTGGAAAAGAGGTGAGGCGGGGCACAACCAATAATGATAGGAACATCGTCTAAATCCAGTCTTAGTTAAAGCGGTCATATAAAACCATTCTTAGTAAAGAACATCTATATAAAAATTAATTTTTATATATATTTCATTCGTTTCTCGCTAGTCTAGTCATTAATGCTGATATTTTTCTTGTATTTTATATAAAAGATTAACTAAGTTTTAGAATCGGTTTTCCTCAAGTTTGATGTATTATCCTTTTAAAAAAGAAAGACGTTTTAAAAGATATTCGATATCAACATGACCAATAACAAGCATGATATTCTAGGACAATTACATACTTTCACCTTTATTGTTGGAAGACTGAAAGGAAATTAGTTGAATATATCTAAGTATATAAAGAAAAGTATTTATATTATTTGTATTCTCATCAAATTTTTTACTAAACAAAAGAGCATAATCAAGAGAATAAAAGAAAAGAAAGAAACAAAAGAAGATATTGATAAGCATGAAAGTTTTTAAATATTTACTATTTATTTTCTGGTTATCAGGTACTTTTATTTTACCAAGTACTTTTAATTTATTTGACCTGTTAAAACTCTACAATGTTTTAAGCCGAAAGGCCCCACTTATTAAACCCACAAAAATTAGTGGAAAAACGCTCCAAAGACGATATTTTAGAATATATGTACATTGTATGTATCAAGGCGACATAACATTAAAGTATAGATTTTTATACCCTATCAGAGAGTATTATAATTTTGTGTCGAAATGTGCAATGGACTAAAGGAGTTGTTTCCGACCCAACAAAGTATATATATTCTGAATCAACATGAATAGCCGATTTGATATAGCGTTGTCTGCCTGTCCATCTGTTTCTATGCAAACTAGTCTCTCAGTTTTAAAGCTATCGTGATGAAACTTGGCACAGACCATTCTTTTTGCTGCAGGCAGTACATATGCAGGAACCGGCCGGATCGGACCACTTTAACATATAGCTGCCATAGGAATGATCGGTCGACAACTATATTTTTATATAAAAAACCTTGTTTATAAAGCTATCCTCACCAAACTCACCCAAACCAAGTCTCTGAAAATGTTATACAATCAGACCAAATTTGGTCAAAATCGGAACACTATATCATATAGCTGCCATAGGATTGGATGAAAAATGAGTTTTTGTATGACAAACTTTTTGTATTATTTCCAAGCTAAGTGAGAGTTTTATTATACTTCAATAACTTTCCTATAATTTTATCAATAATCGGACCACATAGCTCCAATAGGAACAATCGGACGAAAAGTTTTGTATAAAAAACATTGCTGCTAGGGTATTTAGCTTCGTCACTCCGAAGATAGCCGTTCTTTCCTTTTTTAATATAGTTTTCTTCCCCACATTATTGGTAACTGCACATACATAAATATGTACATATGTATGTATGTATGCACATATCTCATTACTTTTGCCAAGAAACCAGAGTATATGCATTTTTCTCTCTCTTTTTGCTCACTGTAGGTAAGAACTTACATTCCTCGCAAGCTGTCCGTTGAAGTTCTTGCTGTTGCAATTGTTGCACTTGTTGTGTGCGGTTAGGACATTGAACCAGAGACAAATGAACGCACGCAACTCAACTCAGTGGCAACAACAATTTGCACCAAGTACAAAAAATCAATATAAGAATATAAAAAAAAAAAAAACAATGCTGGGAGCCTATTAAGCGCCACGCACACACACACACACACACACACACATAATCAAGCTCGGCGTCGTTTGAAATGACGATAAGAGGTCATGTGAAAAAAAAAAAAAGAATGTTGCCAATTTGAGTTTGGGGCTGGGTCGTCTAGTCTGGGTCGCGAGACGTTGTCTGACTAGACAGCCAATGCAAATTGTAACGGTAATCATTAGATGAACACACACACACATACAAAGACATTTACTCACTCGCGCTCTCACATTATTATTTGCATGCCGCTCTCGGTGTAGAGTTCGACGGCCTTCTTACGTAAAGACAGCAACAACACGACCCGCAGCGGCATTTTTTCTTCTTTCTAATAAGCAAACGAGGGGGAATCAGGGAGGTTGACAGCGTTGCCACATCGGCCGAGGCAGAAAACTCGTTTTCGTCCGTACTCTTGTATGTGTTTGTGTCTTTGCAACTGTACAAGAACACAAAAAACTACAACAGAAATAAGTACAAAAAAAAAAAGACACAGCTAACACACCGCGCAGACGCCAAACGAACGCTCCCCGCTTAATGTCTGTCTGACCGTACGTCTGTTTGTCTGTCGTTTTAGCCGGCCCGCCCGTCTCACTCTCTCTCTCTCTCATACACACACACACACGCTGACTGTGTATTTGTGTGTGTAAGCGATTTTTATTTTTCTGAATGTAAAGGAAGTGGCACGTACTGTACACAGCGCGCCGCCGCTGCCTGCTGCTGCTGCGGCGGCTGCTACTGACGAGGGATCAGACTAGGGAGTGAGAAAAAAAAAAAAAACAACAGACGACAACGACCGACGCCGTGGTGGTGGCAATCAAAGAAGACGACCTAAGCACGGTTACCACATGTGTTACAAATGTACCAAAACTTGGTACATTATCTTTTCGCCGGTACACTGGATGTTTTTATGCAAAATGGTCGATTTTTTATATTTGATGTATTTCTTGAACCGAACTTTTCGATCTAAATTGTGTTGCAATTGGGAAATTTTAAGGCCAATTTATAAAAAGTACATTTATGTACATATACACACATATTCTAAACTGTGATCTAAATTAATTTGCGTGCGGTGTTAAAATCAAAACTTTCATTAAATCAATATTTTAATTAAAATAAATTGATGTCTTTAAATACGAATTGTATAACATACAAGCTGCTTTAAATGCCTGTTCCAACATCAATATTTGAAAATTGGTACTTTTTAATCACAAATGGTACATTATCTTCAAATTTGGTACAAAAGTGTACTTCCAAGTAGCAACTGGACCTGAGTATAGGGCTGGCTGGCGCTGAATTAGCGATGGGGACGGCGGAGTACGGGTGTGTGTGTGCAGCATACATACCTACTATAAACAGGAAATGGAATTTACAAACACAGACACACCACACACATACATACATATGTATGTATTGTACGTAGATGATGAACCGACAAGCGGACGTGCTGCTTAATTGACAAATGGGCACAAGAGAGAGCGGCTGAGCCTGAGAGAGAGGACCAAGTTGATTGAAATCAATAGTCGCCGTACAAGTGTTTGTATGTATATGTGACAAGCGCGTGGAATGTGTGAAAAAACGCGGCCAATGACGGCAACGGCAATCAAACGACGCTCGTCTATACTAAGTATGTATGTATGTTGAATTCTGGAATGTCCAAGTATCTTCTCGTCGCGTGGAGACTTTTACGTCGCTGTCGCGTCGTCTTTGCACCTGACACTCGCAGGCGGCGGCAGAGGCACACCCTGCAGCCAAAAACGACGGCAGCTGTGTCTTGATACTGGCTCGACAGTTTCCGCTGTCGTTTGACCCCATGTATGAAGTGAAAACATGTTGCACAATTAGATCCGTTGGCTGCTAACACAAAATACATATGTACATACACACGTGCATGCATACAAATCAATGTGAGCGTGTGTATGGGTGTGCAACTTGCATCGTAATTGCAGATGGCGGACCCGTACACACAGCGTGTAGTTTTTACTCGGAAATGAGCAATGAATGAAATTGTGTTGTTTTCAGCTAATACAGTCACACACATGCATGTATACATACATACATATAAATGTACTTTTTTTTTGGAGCAAGAGAGAAAGTCTACAATATGTCAGGCAGCTTACGCGTTGCCAACTGCTTGAACAAATTGTTTACTTTTCGTTCGCCGGCTATATACACTAAGTGCGCTATAATATAACAAAAGCCAAAAAACTAATGGCATGCAAAATATACGATTGCTACAAAATGAAGGTGACGCCCGCTGCCGCGCACTAACCTACATTAATGTAAGACAAAATGTGGCTGCATAGGCCAAGTAGTTGGCAACGCCACAAACTAGTTTTTTTACACGCCTCAGAAGTCTCCGCGTTGAGCGACGCATGGTTAATGCTGTGGTGTGTGTAAAGGAGATACATAGGTATTGAAAAAAAAAAAACCGACAAATACACACAAATATACATTCATACATACATAAGAATACGAATTTACTGCTGCTTGCGGTGCGTCTTTTGCAGGGGCCCACACACACACACATACACATTAATACACAGGCGTATTTTGCCTACTGCGTAAAAATGGCCGAAATACTTTTCCTTGACTTTTAATTGATGAAAACAAAGCATTTTCATTTAGCAAATGCTACTGATGCGGAGTTTGCCAGTTCCAATAAACTTACATTCGGTTTTGGTAATAGCCATTCAAGCTGCCGCCGCTTTCAAAATACTTTTCACATACTTTGCACACACGCGCACCTTTCCCTTTTATAAGTAATACTGCTGAGTAATATTCGAGGTTCTCGGTAGTTTAAAATAATTTAAAAAGGCACTTCTTTTTTTGTTTTCTTAATCCATCCGTGCAGTTTGTTAAATCGAAAAATATGATATCGATTTTGATATACTCATCACTAATGTCGATAATATTAACGTTAACAGTCTGATTTCGATTTTTAACAGAAGCCGTTATCGACGCTTAATTATAACAGCGGTGTTGTTATGGGCTCTGCTGTCAACTGCTAGGGCGGCTGTTAAATTTAAATTTAAGTTCGAACCCCTTTTGAACATTTTCGCCCAGAAACAAGAAAATAAGCCAATAAAATAAACTTTGCGATGTTAAATGTTTCATTTCGAGACTGCATATCATAAAACCCTTTTTTGTATGTCTTGCTGAGTTTGCATCGAAGAAACATTGATTGTATTTTTGTTGACACACACAACAAATTCGGGGGAATTTAGATGGTTGGGAAACGAAGACGAGAAGGCTTAAGCCGCCCAACACGCTTATGGAATAGAGATTTAAGAAATAAGCATTAATAAGAGCTAATTTCAGATTTATATTACATCAAATTTCAAATATTTATTAATACCAAATCCTTACTATTATTGATTATTAGTCAAGATTTTCAGGAGAAAAGTAGCCTCATCAGTCCACACCACTTTTTGCGGGAAAGAAAACTATGTAAAATACATTTAAATTAAGTTTAATAAGTACTTACTATTGTTTTCTTATTTAATTTTCGCGCCTAATCAAAGTGCGCTAAACAGCTCTGTAATTGCCCTGTAATTGACCAATAATCGAGTATTTTTAAGTAATCGAGTAGTCAACAACAGTGTTCATTTCGAACGCACTTTTAACCGCTACTTAACAGCCCATGTACATTAGTAGATTTTGACGCAGACGCACTTTAGGTGGAAACGGGAAACGGAAACATACCGCTCATTTTCTGTATATTGTTTTATTATATGAAAAGTAATTTGAGTTAAACACTAAGACTTCCAAAAATAATCAGCTGATTTTCCTCGACACCCCAAACTTTAAACACATTTCTGAACCTTGCCAGACACTTTTATCAACTGTTAGAAAAGCTGTTATATTTAAATTCAAGCATCATTTAACGTTTTTTGGCTAAATAGCCAACGTAAAAAATCCTTGCAATTAAAAAATGCTTATTTACATAATTTCGCACCGAATCGCACTAAAAATCAATTTATTATTTGGCATTATTGAAAAACAAATAAAACATTTCCTCGAGATTCGCTGTTAATAACAGTAAATAACAATGTTAATGATTGGGATGCCATGTTATGCTTATGTTAAAGTCTCCCGCATTTTTCATTTCAAATCGAGAAAACTAACAACGAAAACGCAGCGCATTTTTTGTCGTATTTAAGTGGGAAAAATAAAATATAATTGCTATGGGCGCTAAAGCTACTAAAATAGAGGGCAGCTACTTGCCAGACACGCCAACCTTAAACAGATTGCGCATTGCTGCTGGCCAAAAGGCAGAGCTCGAATTGTCGAGCCCTTGCCGAGAAAATAATGCGCTTGATCCACGCTCGCCAAATGGCTGCCGCACACCGCTGAATGTGAGTATATATAAATATAATTGTAGCACTAATATTAAACAAGCCCGAAATGCTGTTGCAGTTTCTGCAGCCTCAGCCGGAGCTGCCGCAGCCTGTGGTTCCGCTGCCCGCAGCAGGCAGCGAGAATGCTTTTGCGCAGCTGCGCAAGCGTCTGCTCAAAGGTTTTTCCCTGAACGATCCACGTTCGCCGCAGCTAAATCGTACGCCTCTGATGCTGGATGAGGCCATTGATCGCACGCTGAACATGGACGACACCTTTGCCGATCTGTTTGTGGAAACGCGCGCTCCCGTGGGAGCTGCAATCGTAGCCGATAATGAGCAACCAGATGTGTCCACAGGCTCGGTGGAGATTGTATCGCTGCCATATGATGAAGAGCAGACAATGCCTTGCGACATGCTGTTGCAAGCGACGCCAGAATCACAAAACTATGATCCCCGCTCGCCCACTGTGGGCGTGGAACGCACGCCCATTATATTCTGCGATGATGAGGAGGCGGAGGCACGCGAGACACAAATGCTGGAAGAAATACTTGAAACACTGACGCTTAATATCAGCAACGAGAGCAGCATGGCCTCTTTTGTCAGCGCCTCGGCAGATCTGACACTGGATGAGCCACAATCGCATTCGCGTCCGGCTAATAAACACTTGGAGCGTGTGCGTCTGGGCAACAAGCGACGTGTGGCGCCTCGAAAGCCTGCACGCGCCAGCAAGGCACAGATTTATGTGGATGCCCCGGCAGGGCTAAGCAGCACGCCCAAGAGCACACCCAATGCGGCACAGCGCACACAACGCACACCGCTAAGTTGCGTCAACAAGAATCGCGTACACTTGCGCTCACGTTCGGTGGAGAAGGATCTGAAAAGGACGCAGCTACCGCTGCAAAGCTTTGATGATCAGCTCAATCCCAGGGAGCGCCTGAATGTGCCTAGCCTGCGCATCAGCATGTGCGAGAATAATAGCTACCAGGGCTAGAATTTTATATACTAGGCGTTTTATTTAGTTAATTCATTGCTTTCATTACATACACAGCCCACCAATCATTTATTTTATCAGCGTAAGCACTTACAAATACATTTTTAAAACCATTTCTATCAACAACTTGTTTTAGCTTAGCTTGAGCATTGCCAGCACCTGATTAATTAGTTGATCGCCGCTTTCCTCATCCCCATCGTTGGCCAGCACATGGTCAAAGGTGCTGTCATCCAAATCACATTCGGAGGGCACATCATCCACGCCAGTCGTAAACCGCCAGCCTCTTGCCTGACGCGTTGCTGGTAGCGAGTTCAGGCGTAGAGTTTGAACCATTTCAGTGCCGTAGGTCTCGCGAAACCAGCGTATATCATTTTTACGGCGTATATCGCTGACTATGATGTAGTCCACATTCTCCAGGGGCGCCTGCTTCATGGCCGCACGGCAAAAGAAACCATAGTCCCGGCTGCGTACCTCATCACTCCAGTTAATCATGTCACGTCGATACTGCTCCTTGTATGGCCCATCGCTGAGCATTGCGTTCATATCCAGTTGAAGTTTTTGTGCCCATTCCTTTTTAATTGGCTCCGAAATGCGAACAATCACAGCCCGATCGGACAACCTGTTGAAGCATTATCGTTATCCATTAAATATTATGCAATTTCAGTCCACACTCACCGACTTTGCAATCTCTCAGATATATAATCCTTGCCGCATTTGCGTTTGCCACTTATTAGTAATATTGTGCGCATAATTTCAATTTAACAACTGCCACAAAACTTTCACTTTTGTTGACTCAGACCTTGTTATGATGCGTTGCCTATTTACGTATGACACTGGGTCAAAAGTCATGCTTTAGTCATTAAGGTATTGTACATATGCTAATTGTATAGCTTTTGTTCAACAACTGTTTTACCCAGTCTGTTGTTTAATTAATGCCAAATTGTTTACAATTCATTTTGGTTGCTGCAGCTGAAGTCTGGAATTATCGTTACGCCAACAATTATCGATAACGATTTTTGCCAGCGGGCTGTTTGAAATGTGCGCCTGTGTCTAGTACGCTGCTTATGACAAAAGCTTGGTATGCTGGCAATTTCTGGCGTCGTTGTGACAGATCATAAGAAATTGTTGGATAAGCACTGGCTACGTTCAGAAGAGAAGTTCACATATTTTACCAATCAAAATTATCTTCCTTCCATTGCATACTGAGGTAAAATGTTCATTTGTTCCGCTTATAAATGAACCAACTCACATTGCAGAGATTCCCGGCAGAGCTGCCAGCGAGCTTATTATGAAAGCTTATTATGCTTAAAACATCGCTATATGATGATTTCATATTTATCAGATTTTTGTAGGCAATTTGTAGGTTTTTGCGATGTTTATATAACATACCGCCACAGCTATAATAACTTGGACTGAGCTATAAATAATAGGATGTCCTGTTCAGTAGGCAACTCTTTGTTGTTCACACGCCCTTGCACAACGCTGCTTAAACATATCGATGTTATCGTTATCGAAAGTAGCGCACCTTTCAAATTGTTAATTGAAGACAACGCAATTTGAAATTCATATACAAATGTTTATTTATACAATAATTAAGTGTTCACATGCATTAAAGTGCAGCCTTGGTCCATTTCTATCTATAATATTGCGTTTGCTGCCAATTGCTGCTTGTGCTGCCTGCCGCATTACCTGTCTCGTAGCCGCTCGTCAACTGAGCGGCATTGCCCACATTCACATTGCTGACCACGCCCACAGCTGCTCCGACACCAGAGGCACCAACACCACCCGGCGTACCACTTGATCCAGCTGGCGTGCCGGCTGCAGCAGGACCCGCTGGGACGCCAGCACTGCCAAATGAGGCCAATACGCTGCTGTAGTAGGAAGCATCGGCCACAGACTCCGACTGGTGTGTGCCCTTCTTCAGGGTCTGATGCAGCGATGCCTTGCCCTGATGACAGTCTTGGGCATTCGCATTGTTAATGCGAGCCAGATTGGCCTGCGTCAGCGTTGAGTGGGTGTGAACGGTGGGTCGGTCGGATAATCCCGGTGGCGGTATAGATCCAATGCCGCCGACCGAGCCCCGTGCCATGGAGCGTTGCTGAAAGAGTGCAGCAGCAGCGGCGGAGGAGGCGACCGAGGACTCGGATAGCTGCAAGGGCAAGCATTAGACAGAGAGAGCATAGTTATGAGCCATAGCAACTACTCGCCTTGCGCTGCTTATGCAACTCCAGGCCGCTCAGTTCCGTCAGCTTTGGATCGACGCCCGCGGCTGCTGTCAAGGGCAGCTGTGCCACATGCCTGTGATTGATGTGCGCCTGCAGATCGCGCTGTGATAAATACGTCCGTCGACAACCAGTGCTGCCATACCTGCTGCCACCATGCGTGCACATAAAGACTGTCCCCAAACCAGATTGCTCCACGCGCAGCACCTTGTCACTGCAGCGCGGACAGCTCTTGATGGGCTCGGCGCGTGCGCATTTGAGGCAGAATACATGCTTGCAGGGTATCATGCGGCCATAGACGAGTATGGGCTTGTCACACTGATCGCAGCAGTGTATCATCGGGTTGAGCACCTTCTCCCCAATGAGACTGACCTTGTGGTTCCACTTCAGGCGCAGCATCGGCTCGGGCGGACCCCTTGACAATGTGGTAAACGTAGGCGCCTCCAGCTGTGATATGTCTGCTTCCATATCAACTATAATACAAAAATTTATTTACATTTTATTAACATACGTATTTACGTTTAATCTGAGCTTCAAGCCATTGCTAAAGACCTATTTTCAAAACTGAAGTATCTTCTCAGATAACCACTCTGCAGTGAGCTGTGTTCTTTGTTATGGTGGACCTTGAATTTGCTGAGAGGAATCATATAACAGAGCAGCTGCAAAATGGGTTTATAACCTAACACGCGAGTTCAGACTCTACAGGAGTACCTGGTAGCATCTGTGCAGCTTATAGATCCTAAAAAGCCTCGTCAAGAGGTCTGCTTTCCTGCATAAGGCAGGTAAAGGAAATCTTGTCCAGACAGGTAATATCTTGCTAAAAAAATAACACTTTGAAATGCAATACCATCCTCACTAATTCTCTCCTAAATACTCTTTTTCTTTTAGTTACCCCGTGGTAAATCCTACGAACTTTAATCAAAGTTTGAGGCTTCCATTCGTTGGAGGATGTCTAGTGGGAAACCAATTTAGGACAAGAAAGCATAAACATGTTTCTACCCCTTCTCCTTCTCGGTTTTCTCGATACATGTAATGGACCAAATGAGACGTTTCCGACCCAACAAAGTATATATATTCTGAATAAGATTGAATACCCGAGTTGATATAGCGATGCCCGTCTGTTTCTATGCAAACTAGTCTCTCAGTTTTAAAGCTATCTTAATGAAACTTGGCACAGACCCTTCTTTTTGCTGCAGGCAGTACATATGTCGGAACCGGCCGGATCGGGCCACTATAACATATAGCTGCCATAGGAATGATCGGTCGACAACCATGTTTTTGTATGAAAACTTTGTTGTTTATAAAGATATACCCACCAAACTCAGCCAAACTAAATATCTGAAGAGTTTATACCATCTAAACAAATGTGGTCAAAATCGGACCACTATATCATATAGCTGCCATAGGAAAAATTAGTTTTTGTATGAAAAACTGTTTGTATTACATCCAAACTGAGTAAGAGTTTTATTATACTTCATATAGTTTGCTATAATTTGATCAAAATCGAACCACATAGCTCCCATAGCAACAATCAAACGAAAATTGAGTTTTGTATAAAAAAAACATTCCTGATAGATTATGTATAGCTTCGGCACGCCGAAGACAGCCATTATTTCTTGTTTAAATTCAGAAAACTCATAACTTACTTGTTGGTGCTACCTGCTGCTGCTGCTGAGACGGTGGCGGCTGCAGTGGCAGCGTCTGTGGCGGCGTCATGTCAAGAATGGGTGTCACTTGTTCCTCGGCCGTTGTTGCCAGCTCCATTTCGTTCTCCTTGTCCAGATCTTGCATTACAGCATCCTCTACATGTTCCATACTATTCGAGCTGTCCTCCAGTGCCCCATTGTTTGTTGGCACGGCTAACACAATGCCAACGCCGACGCCGACGCCAACGCCGCTTTCATATGCTTCCACCGCAATGTCATCAATTTTTTTACCACGACCACGGCCGCGGCCGCGTCCTCGACCACGCGCTCTTGAGCCACGACCACGCCCACGGCCGCGCTTCACTTCATCAGTGTCCATTTTCAAATAATAAAAGCAAATTTGTTTGTTAATTCCCTAAGTTTTCTGCAACGCTGCTGCTGTAGCTGCTGATCTATTGATGATACTGCCGATTGTTTTTACAGTACTGAGCTCTTGATATTATTAATCGTATAAGCCGATAGTATAATATCGATTGCGGTTTCCCGTTATCGATTAAGAAATTATGCTGAATTTGCGATTGAAAATGGCTAAAAAATGGCTAAACTGAAAAATTGGCTAACAAAAAGCCTTGCTTACTTTTACTCAAGTAAATCTACAAATATTTTTTTAAAAGAGAAGTCGTATCACAATTTACATCAACTACTATAATATATCTACAATATTCCAGTTATTTGGGTGTTTAAAACTAAGCACTATGGAAAACATTAGATGTACATATGCAAAATGGTATGAGATTGAAATATAGTCAAAATTATTGATTCAAATTCATATATATCACAAAATCAAGCTCAAATCAAAATCTAGGCAGCACTGATTTCGGTTTCTGCAATGGATTCAAATTAAATTAAAAATCATGGACTACCCTAAATATGGCATAGAATGATTCGAAAATCGTGAATCGAATTTATCGATATATGCAAATTGTTTATCCCTGGTAGCAATTTCCCATGTGTTCAACGCGGCGTGCTGCATTTTATAAAAGATTAACAATTAATTAACGCTTAAAAAATCTGAGAAAATGGACATTGATGAGTTATTTGACTGCTTCGACGAGGTGCCGCCAGAAAGTCTACAGGTGCCGATACCCATCTCCACAAAGAAACCAAAAGAATCCGAGGAATCAGAAGCTGCAAACGAGAACGACAATAAAAAGGCAAAGAAAGCCAACAAACGGCAAGCGGAGGGCAGCGCCAACAAACAGAAGGACGAAACAGCTAAAAGGGATGAAGGGGAAGGAGAGGTGGAGGCGGAGCTGGAGCCGACAAAGCGCCCGCGTGCTGATGGCGATGCTATTGCTGGGGAAGAATCTGATAATGATGTGAAAGATGAAAAAGAAGACAAATCTGAGGAGTTGGACGATTGTTCATTGGAGGCGCTGCGTGTGCGCATCATCACACATCAGCTAGTGGCACCAGAGTCCTGCACACACGAGGTGGCCGCCCATCCCGACCAGGAGTACATACCTTTGCAGCCATTCACGGGCGTGCCGCCTAAGGAGTATCCATTTGTGCTGGATCCATTTCAGAAGCAGGCCATACTCTGCATAGAGAACTCTCAAAGTGTCCTGGTCTCGGCGCACACTTCCGCGGGCAAGACGGTGGTGGCTGAATACGCCATAGCCAAGTCCTTGGCGGCAAAGCAGCGTGTCATCTACACGACGCCCATTAAGGCGCTGTCCAATCAAAAGTTTCGCGAGTTTACCGATGAGTTTCAGGATGTTGGTCTAGTCACCGGTGATGTGACCATCAATCCTTCGGCTTCCTGCCTTATTATGACCACGGAAATTCTACGAAATATGCTGTACCGTGGCAGCGAGGTCATGCGCGAGGTCGGTTGGGTAGTATTCGATGAGATTCATTATATGCGCGATAAGGAGCGCGGCGTCGTTTGGGAGGAAACGCTCATCCTGCTGCCGGACAATGTACGCTACGTTTTCCTTTCGGCCACCATACCCAATGCTCGACAGTTTGCCGAGTGGGTCTGCCATCTGCACAAGCAGCCCTGCCACGTTGTCTACACGGATTATCGTCCAACGCCATTGCAGCATTACATCTTTCCGGCCGGTGGCGATGGCATCCACTTGATTGTTGATGAGAAGGGTCAGTTCAAGGAGGATAACTTCTCCACGGCCATGGCGGTGCTGGCCAGTGCGGGTGAGCAGCTTAACATTAAGACACCTGTTCCCGTTTTCACTCTGTTTTGTCGAATTCATTCCGGCAGCATTTTAGTGTATTTCCCCTTAATATCTAATGAATTTCCCTTTAATATCTAAAGAATTTCCCTTCATATTTCCCCATTTAACCAAAATAGTATTGGAAATCTAGCAAAAGTGTTGTAAATGTTCCTTCGTAGGGTTGTAGCACAACAAATTTTCTTTTTGATTAAAAAAACTTTAATTTCCAACATTTTTGTGGATTAATTTTTTCCTCAGTCCTGATAATTGATTGAAATTTGTCAAGCCTCGGCTAATTTTTAACGTCCTTTATTGCAGGTGATGCCGCGAAAGGTGACCAGAAGGGACGCAAGGGGGGCGTCAAGGGCCACAATGCGGGCCAGACGAATATCTTCAAGATTGTCAAGATGATCATGGAGCGCAACTTTGCGCCCGTCATCATTTTCTCGTTCAGCAAGAAGGATTGCGAAGTCTATGCCATGCAAATGGCCAAGCTGGATTTCAACACGGTGGATGAGAAGAAACTGGTAGATGAGGTCTTCAACAATGCAATGGACGTGCTCTCCGAAGATGATCGTCGCCTGCCGCAGGTGGAGAATGTGCTGCCATTGTTGCGACGCGGCATTGGCATACATCACGGCGGACTGTTGCCCATACTGAAGGAAACAATTGAGATATTGTTCGGTGAGGGTTTGATCAAGGCGTTGTTTGCCACGGAGACCTTTGCCATGGGCCTTAACATGCCTGCGCGCACGGTGCTGTTTACGGCGCCTCGCAAATTCGATGGCAAGGACTTTCGCTGGATCAGCTCCGGCGAGTACATACAAATGGCTGGGCGCGCCGGTCGTCGTGGCCTAGATGACAAGGGTATTGTCATACTGATGATCGATGAGAAGGTCTCACCAGTGGTGGGCCGCGAGATAGTTCAGGGCAAGGCGGATACACTGAACTCAGCGTTCCATTTGACCTACAACATGGTGTTGAATCTGTTGCGCGTGGAGGAGATCAATCCGGAGTATATGCTGGAGCGCAGTTTTTATCAGTTTCAAAATCAGGCCGCGTTGCCTGGCCTCCATGATCAGGTGGAGCAGAAGACACTGCAGTTGGAGAAGCTGAACATCAAGGATGAGCACAACATTGCCTCATATCATCACATACGCGATCAACTCGAGCTGAACGGCAAAAAGTTCCGTGAATGGCTAACTAAGCCGCAATATCTGGTTCCTTTCCTACAGCCGGGTCGACTGGTCAAGGTTTCAGCTGGCAAGCAGGAGTACGATTGGGGTATTGTCTTGAACTTCAAGAAGCAGGATCAGAGTCGCAAGAATCCCTTGAAAAGCGAACCAGGCGTTATTGTTGATGTCCTGCTGCATGTTAGCGAGGATGCGGCCAAAACTGGCGACACCGAACCCTGTCCGCCCAACGAACGCGGCTGCATGGAGGTCGTGCCCGTGGCCAATACGCTCATAACCCAAATCAGCTCCATACGCGTCTACTTTCCTAACGATTTGCGCACTTCCGACAATCGCCGAGCCGTGCGAAAGACCATTGACGAGGCCAAGAAACGCTTTCCTCTGGGTCCACCGGTGCTCCATCCCATTGACGATATGAATATAAAGGAGTCCGAGTTTCGCAAGATTGTGGACACCATTGCACAGTTCGAGACGCTGCTCGAGGCGCATCCGTTGCACAAATCGCCTGAGCTGGAGCGGGTGCACAAGCGTTACCTTGACAAGCTGACGTTACAGTCGGAGCTAATCACGCTTAAGAGGGAATTGAAGGCTGCGCGCAGCCTGCTCCAGATGGATGAGCTTAAGTTTCGCAAGCGTGTGCTCCGGCGCATGGGCTACTGCAAGGCAGGCGATGTCATTGAGTTCAAGGGTCGCGTCGCTTGCGAGCTGAGCTCCGCCGATGAGCTACTCATTACCGAAATGATCTTTAATGGTGTATTCAACGAACTTTCAGCTCCACAGGCAGTCGCACTGCTCTCCTGCTTCGTATGTGATGAGAAATCCAGCGAGTCGCCCAAGAGCGCTACCGAGCTATCCGGACCCCTGCGCGCTCTGCAAAATCTGGCGCGGCGCATTGCTAAGGTGTCCACTGAATGCAAACTAACCCTAGACGAGGATGCCTACGTGGAGAAGTTCAAGCCCTTCCTAATGGACGTTGTGCTGGCCTGGTGTAAGGGCTCCACTTTTCTCAATGTCTGCAAAATGACGGATATCTTTGAGGGCTCCATCATTCGCTGCATGCGGCGTCTGGAGGAGCTGTTGCGTCAACTGTGCCAGGCCTCCAAGACCATTGGCAATACGGATCTGGAGAACAAATTCTCCGAGGGCATTCGCCTGATAAAGCGCGACATTGTGTTTGCCGCCTCGCTCTATCTATAAGTCATTTCCTTTAGTAAATCTTTAAGCAAACTTTACTATTTTTGTCGAAAGATGTTAAGTATTTAAAAGTAAAATGTATGGTGAACGCAGTACACACAGGACAAATAGAACAGGACATTTCACAAAAGAGAAAAATTTGATTTTATTTGATGGATGAAACACAAAAATGCTACATACAATAAAACTAATAACTAATTACATATAAGTTGTAAATGTAAATGTATTTCTTATGTTTTCGCACGTGTAAACAATGGGGATCATTATTTCTATATATATTATATATACATATACAAAACATGTACAATAAAAACAGTTTCACGCTTAACAGGAAAACATAAAAATTATTGGACGGTTCACACTGATTTGTATGGTCGTTGATTTCTATATATGCGACACATAAAACACATATAAAATACATAACTATATGGTATATATTATTATTTTGTAAGCTCTATATGAAAGGCACTTAGGCGGTATATGAGTACACTTACTTAAAGCTAGTCTAGATCCAAATCTATGGGCGTGTTTATGTTTATTAAAGGCACTTGTGCTTGGACATTGTTTATGATATGTGCAAAAGGCAAAATGTTTTGATTAAATATGAGATATGATATGATAAAGATGTTAATGTGTTCAAAATATGAAAAATTGGAAACAAATTTGAGACAATATAGAACAATTTGGCTTACAACTTGAAGAAAGACTTATTGTTTTGGTCGTTGAATGTTTATAATAATGAATGTATAGCATTCATTGTGAAATATAAAGAAAATATGTTTATTACAAATATTTCTAATCAACAAACAAGTCGATTTCAATGCGTAAACATTTATCTTATTTGTTGTCAATAAAAATATTTTGAAAAACCTATTCAATTTCAATAGATAAATAAAGGGAGACTTATATTAATTTAGAAACTTAGCATAGATGTTATTAATACAATTTATATATTTATGTACATTAAAATGGCCTTACCTCAAGGGAGGGTTAACTGCGTAGAGGCCGAAACTAAATATACTATGGAATGTCATTGATATGGATTCGTATTCGTTGGGTTAGCGAACTTAACAAATATACATACGAATATAATTCAAACTTTGAATTACACTTACAAATTAAGGTAGCTGCACTTAAGGGCTCAAGAGATCTCACAGATCTGTCTAAATATATAAGTTATAAATAAGTTAAAACTAAGTTTTCTGGCGCATTGAAATGTCAACTATTTATGCAGGGGTTCTCCAGTATAATGCAATCTGTTGGCAACAAATGGTTAGCTATAGTAACAGACGGTTTTATTTTTGGAGAACTTACCCCAATGTGAAACATGCTGATGGATTTGTTGTTCATTCAAAGGCTTTTTCGGATCACTCTCTAAGCGCATCCCGCGCTTAGAGAGCGGTTACTTAGACAGATGTTTGTGGCACGCCCTCCACCAGCTGGGTACGTCGCGGTTGCGCAGCTGGCTGCGTGGTTAGCGTTGCCGTCGTCGTTGTGGTGCGCGCCGAGGGTACGGGTGTGGTGCTACGACTGCTGCTGGCTACGCTGGCGGGTGTGGGAGTGTGTGTGGTTGTAGGTATCGCTCGCTTCGTTGGCTCTGCTTGAAGCTGCGGCACCGGCGTGCTGGAGATGGGCTGCAGCAGACGCTTCTCCTCGATGGGCGCTGCCTTGGCCACCGAGCCGTTTGTCTGCGAGCGTGGCGTTGCTGCACGCTCTGACTTGACCAGACTGCCATTGATGTCCTTCAGCGAGATGCCTGACTTGAGCGAGGCCTGGCTGCTGGACTTTTGTGTCATGGCCAGTGAGCTGGGCGAGCGCAACGAGGTGGTGTCCGTGTGCACCTTGCTGGCCAGGGTTTTAGTCGATGGCGAATCCCGGTACTCGTAGATGTTATCCCTTGAGCGCAGCGCATGATGATTCGTTACCATGTGCGCATTGTCCACGCCACGTGAATCTGGCTCTGGTTCCAGACCGTCGCCATTGATGAAGACATCCTCGTCATAGAATCGATCCGATTGTCTGTGTTTAAGATATTTGATTAGTGTGAACTTTCAGGTTTGCACTACCCAACTTACCGCTTGGCATTGCGCCACATGATGCAACAGATGACGACGAGCACAATGAGGAAGAAACAGGCCACCGACATGCTCCAGAAGGCAATCTGCAGCGGCTCCTTCGGCTCCCACCAGTACTCTGTGGTGGGCGGATATGTGGGCACTAGAACGCCAATAACCGTTGGCAAATACTGTGTCCAGAAAGCGCACTCTGTCTGCCGATAGTTGAGCAGTATAGATGAGTTGAAGGTGGTGTTGATGTTGAGGTAACGAATCTCCCCTTGGTATGCGCGCTGAAAGTGCATGCCCAGCACTTGCTGTGGCGTCGGATTGCTAAAGGTAAGGCGGAATAGAGTGAAGGGATTATTAAAGGATTGTTTTATAAGTTATTTGGTGTTTAACGCATTCAGATATCTGTGTAAAGAGAGTGTTTGTCAAGCTAATTGAATAAAAGGTCTGAATATCATAGGTTCTCCCTCTCAAGGGTGAAGAATCATAGGTCCTCCTTCTCAAGGGTGAAGAATCAGACTTTTATGCGATCATTATTTAGCCCGTTTATTATATGTTCCCGTATTGTGTTGATATACAACAATGAGAAACTTAAAGGGTTAAGGTCCCCAAGTATAAAAAGCAACCAGAATAAATAAGGAGGATCAACAAGGAAAGGTTAATGAACGCTGAAGAAGATAAAATAGATACCTTTGGTGAGCTATAAGGTATATCTAATTTAAATCTAAATCTAATCTAGCTTGATTTATATGAGATTTTGTAGTCAGTTACTTCACTTACCCGTATCTCGCAAAGTTCGAATAGGTCTGCATAAAGAAGTGACTCATATTGCGATCATTATCCGTCCACATGTTGCGCTGCAGATGCTCCTTTTTGGGAAAGAACTCCGTGTCCATGAAGGGGGCACCGGTCAAGAAGTAATGTTCGGTATCGTGTGGATATTTGCGCCACTGGGGCAAATTGAGTGCCTCCACCGTGGTGTTCAAAACATACATATAAACGGGCACCTTCTGTTCCAGCATTAGCTTAACCATTTGATCAACTGGCGCACGATAGTACAGATCACTGAGCAGGTTGATATATTGATCGCGTATGATAGTGTTGTTATTGGGATCGGGCCAATAGGTATACATGTACTTGATGGCCTCGTAGACACCATTCGGATTCAGGGTGTAGTTATAGCGAAAAACGTGTTCCCTTATCTTCTGCTCAAAGAAGCGTTCATTTAGCTCGTAATAGGGCGCCAGGGATTCATTCTGCGCCACAAAGAAGGCCGCCTCCTGTGTGGTTACACCTGTCATGTATTGGATGTTGCGATTGAATTTGCCAGCGCGTATTAGTGTCTCGGGTGTTTGGGTTAGGAAGCGCCAATCCTTCTCCCGCCAGCCCTCGTACCAATCGTCGCCGGGCAGCGTGAAATTGTGATCCAGCACCGGACCCCAGGGGAAGCTGCCCACCTGAGAGGAGAACTCCGCGTTGCCTAGCTCGTAGAAGCTGCGTCCAGTGCGCAGACAGTTTACCAGCTTCCAGGACGAATCTATCGAGCAGCCCAATACCTGACCCAGCACACGGCTCGTATTCTGCGCTCTATACTTGTCCTGGATAAACGCCCAATCAGCCAAAGCTGAGCCCGACTGTGCAATCACGCGCTTCACTATGTTGCGTGTCTGTGGCGCGACCATCAAGAGTCCAGCAGAGGCGCCACCAGCTCCAGGACCAAACAAGGTAATTGAGTTACGATCCCCGTTAAAGAACTCAATATTATCATGCACCCATTTGAGCGCCATTGCCTGATCCAAGATGCCATAGTTGCCCGGCGAGTTCTCATCGGCCGTCGAGAGGAAACCCAAGGCGCCCAAGCGATAGTTTAGGGTCACCACAACCACGTCATAGAAGGAGGCCAGCATGTGGCCCTGGAACAAGTTTGAGGCGCCTCGAACGAATTCACCGCCATGTATATAAACCATAACAGGATACTTCTGTGCCACGCCAGCGCCAGTCTGTAAAAGATAATTAATAGATTAGAAAGTTATAGACATAGACAGACAGAGTTCTATATATATCTGATGTTACAGCACAGAAAAATTAGGATTGTGTCAGATATATAGTAAATATAAGGTAGATAAGATAAACTTATGTAGATCGATCAAATATTGCAAGCCGATTGCTCAAACTTTCTTTTCTCAAGTTCTCGATCGACTTTATCTTGTAGTTATTGCGACAAATGTTACTGAGCTTTAAAAAGAATTATGCCATATCTAGATCTGTTGTTTTATGATAGGAATATCTCAGTAATAAGCTACATTTCAATCGAACTTACCTTGGGAGAATAAACATTCAGGTATAGGCAATCCTCGTCCATATCCAGTACACCCTTGGTGGCGCCTGTATAGCGCACTGGCTGGGGGCAGGCTGGTCCAAAATCTACGGCCTGCAGCAGCTGCCAGCCGCGATGGAGACGCGGTGGCTTAAAGCGTCCCTCAAATGTGGGTGGTAGAGCATATGGAATGCCCAAGAATGCGGAACATTCACCCATTACGCGATCCACCGTCGAGTGATAGGGTCGATAGAATGATTTCGGATCGGGATTATCGTACATATAGACCTTAAAGCCCTGCACCTGTCCATAGTTGGTCGTAACGAAGACATCACGCTCGAGTGTCAACGAATCGCGTCTCTGTTTCCCCTGTAAATCCTCCCTCCAGCCCGCCAAGACGCCCGGAAACTGTGTTCGAGCATTGGGATCGTTCTGTGAATTGAGTTTGGATAGAGATTATAATTGTTGTAGGCCGATGGGAAACATGTGTAATTGATTATGATGCATTCGCCGCCTTTCGAACGCATGAAAACTTAATTAAGATTATTGCTTTGATATTACAGAGCTCTGTGTGTGTGTGGATCATTCAAAAGTTTAGCTCAATGATCGCACATTGTTCATTTCTGTTTCGCTCTATATAGTCTTTTGGGGTCAACTTTTGTGTCATGAATTTAATTGATTAAGCTCAGGCTTCAATTGCTTTTTAGGTGAACGAATTTTGATTAACAAACATTCCTAAAAGTTCTTTAAATGTATACTAACCGGATCAAAGCGAAAACGATCCTCATTGGGCATGCCCTGAGGATATTGTCCGGGTGGATTTCTGCCGGGATAATTGGCACCGTATCCATTCGGCTGATAATGTCCGTAACGACGATCGTTGAAGGTGTACGTTCTGGAAAACAGGATTTGTTAACTTATAAATGAAGTTCAATACAAAAAGGATTTAGTTTTACTCACCTGTAATCCGGATCGCCAGGATTTGGCCATTGATAGTCGACTCCGGGTCGCGAATAAAAGCGCGGATCTCGAGTCTGAGCGGAAATATATTCAGGCAGCGAGGGTAGCACCACAAGTACCATAAGAATGCCAGTCAGACATTTTAATTTGTCGCGATATTTAAATTTCTGTGCCATTTTTAAGCTAAAAGAAAAATATCTATACAAATGAAAAAATGTGTTTTCAAAACGCAACTAAATAAAAAATTATTCTTAGTTATATTTAGGGAGAAAATTCAATTCAAGATCTAACAAATAATCAAGAATATAGACAATTATAAGCTTGTCTCAATATTAATGAGTAAGATTAGTAATAAGGATCACTATATTATTATTATAAAGGTTTCGGAGAAAAAGGTTTTTCTCCAGCTATGAGGGAGGGTATCTCGCTTGGGGAATAGATCGAGGAAAATTCCTAAAAAAGAACTAAATACCACCCTGAAATATCTTTATCAACAAATATCTATGCTGCGCTATAAAAAACAAAAAGGCTAGTACCTCTTTTTTGATCAACTTTCATCACTAAAATTATGTGAATAATTTTTAGTTTGAGATAAGATATATTTTAAGTATAAAATACTTGCTTTCCAGTGATCGTTCATATAATTAGCTATACTATATGTACACTAACTAAAGGGCAATGTTTAAAATAAGTTACTTTTCTTCCGAACAATTAATTCTAGTGACCAAAAAAAGTGCCTTATTTTAAGTAGCTTTAACAAATTTTTGAAAAAACACCATTTTGTTAAATTTGTATAATCTTTCGAAAATTATACTTGAAGCATCATTAAATAACCAAAGTCTTTGCATATCAACTTTTTTGGAATTGCTTCCAAAATAAAAGTTATTAAACATATTTTTATGCAAGTGAGGGTGCTTCTAACCTTTTGAACAGCAGTGTATAATATGACGCCAAACATCTCTATACTAGTTTTATAAAAATTCCTATGCGACTCCATTTTCCAACCCGATTAAGGATAAGCTCGTACGTAAGGAAAGGAAATGTACTATTCTATCTTCTGCAAGGGTAAGCAAATATGTGAATAACAGACTTATTGGTAGTTCTTTTTCGCATATTTTTGGATGCAACCTTAGGGTGATACCAAGGACCATAAAACTATTGAGATATCCAATGCAGTGGATAAATATGGCACAAGGGCCGCTTGTTTGAAAACCGTTAAAACCGCTCTCTGGACTCGAAAGACCACGCGAGAGAGCGTTAAATGCTAATGTAATTAAAAAGTCTTTGGAGATACCCTATAAAAAAGTTAAAAATAAATAAATAAATGCAAGTGTTGTGCTGTTTTATAAATTAAAAGCATGTTCAAAGAAACCAAGGTTTATAATTTATCCTACTCTGAATTGATAAAAAAAGTGGAATTATTCAACTGACCTATCAATGTTTGTGATAAGAAAGAAAACCATTTAGTTACAATAATTAAATCAAATCTATTGACAAACAAAATTTGACCGAAAATCGTAAGTTGAAGCCTTGAAAAGTTGTTTGTTTTTAAATATGCTTAAACATATTTTGATAACCCCTTTAAAAATATGAAAGAATATCGAAAATTACTTAGATTTAAGCCTACTTTGAGCTGAGAATTCCAATCAATTTACAAACAACAATTATTTTATTAACACTGTTTTTTGTTGTTGTTTGGTTATTAACAACAAATCTCGGCGCTGAGTAAGAGTGACCAAACTGGTTTTCTATTGAGTTAGCTCAGTTTCTGTATGTTATGCGTTGTTATGCTTAAATGTTAGGCCTTCTTGTAGAAGCAAAAGATCGAGAGATCGAGAGACCGACAAACCCGTTTCAACAGCAACAGCAAACAGCGTTGTAGAAAAATGCGCTAAAAATAAAGTTACAGCATCAAAAATGAGACTTTGAGAGTGTGTAATTTCAAATTGGAGTCAACTCTGCATGGCGCATATGTTGGGAGCTGCTCCAATGGAGCCATTATGATTGCGATTAACTCCATTGTCTCTGATGGCATCGCAGCTAATTTGTTAATTGCTCAGCAAATGCAAAAGCAAGAGATCATGTCACTGTGTTATTAACTTGATTAAAGTTGCAAGCTGAGCATAATCTGATTACTGCAGATGGTGAAATTGTTCTAAATAAAGCTACAATTAGAAGCCAAAGATCACAAAAATAAGTTGCTTACAAATTTTTAAACGTTTGTTAGTTAAAACTGAATATATTACAAGCAGTCAATATTCTGATATTTGAAAGCTCCATATAAAAACTTTTTATTTCATAATATCCCATTATTATAATTATTGGGTAATATTATAGCCACAAAATAAATGATATATATTAATTTTTCAACTCAAATCTAAATCAATTCCGTTGTTATCAAGTCATTAGCAAGTTTTTAGGATACATCAATCCTTTATTTTTTTTTTAGTAATTGAAATATAAGTTTGAACAGAATTACCTATTAATTATGGCAATTTAAACTAGTGGGATTTTTTGTTAACAATTATAAGTTATAGAGTTATTAATATGAAGATAAAAAGGATAAAATAGAAAGATATAAATATTAGGTCATCTATCCAAAAATATATTTTATTATGTGAAAATATTAATTATATTAACTCATTTTGCTATTGAATATTTTTTTATTTTATATTTTTATTCAATATATTATTTTATTTTTATTTTGTATGACATTAATTTTAAATAATAGCGAACATCTTAAATAAAAGAGGTAATCTGTCTCAAATTGAAGGTTTATAAGAGATTTAAGACCATTATTAAGTACAGTTCATGTTATATGTTTTATCCATACTCCATAAGATATAAAGAACCCCTTTTCACAGTGTCCCCTACACTATTTTAAAATTGCAAATCATGTGGGAAAAATCTTCTCCACGTATTTGTACCTACATATATACCCAACTATCTAACGAACGAAAGCAGCTTTTTAGTGGACGAACCAAAACTTTCTCTGCTAGAGTTCAGCAAAAAGAATACATATAAAGAATATGTCTTGTCGTCAACAGAATTATGAGCGTATAAAGGGAGTACACATGAGAAGTAATGGTTCTAAGACCAATATTGTTATACTCGGTTTAAGTAATACAATAAGCAATTGTTTGTGTAGGATGTAGGTTCCAATAACAAGTTTTAAGATTTCCTTGCCACATCCACTCCAGTTCCCAGAATTCTTAGAGCTAGAATTAGATAATGCAATTGCTAATTGCTGATAATCTTCCTATAACAATTGATATCATACCGGAAAATCTATATCTCCCACAATCAAATATAACGCTAGACTTGTTAAATTTGATACACGGACTACGGTAACCAGGGGCATAGAAACTTTAGCTGACATGGGAATGGCGAGCTGGCTATAACATACTTTATAAGTTTGTATATATGGAACTTATATACACAGTCTGGTTGCTAGGCGGATCTGAGTATTTCCGTTTGTCCACAAAATGCAACAGCAAATAAAAACACCACCATTATTGCAATTGAACTTAGCCCTGTGCAGGTGCGCTTAATGGTTGCAATTTCCCAAATGCAACTCTACAGAAACAACAACTACAACAAACACTAAACAAATTTAAGCAGCACTTTTGGTATTTGATTACAAAGCGCCAATTGCGGCAAGCGGCGAATGTCGACAACGCGACGTCAACGTCATGTTAACTGGCACAAGGACTCCACTCAGACACACACAAGTTGTTGTTGCTGATGATGTTGTTAATAGAGATGAGCAAATGTTGTTATTTTGCAGTCACAGTGACTGCAACTGCGACTGTTATATTCAAATATCACTGAGTGTGACTATGCTTTACATATACATAAAATCTTCTAGCCTCAAAATGTTGATAATGAATGTTATGGGACTGTAAATGTTACTGTTAATACCTTTGACTGTTAATTTCAAGCCTTTGTGTGTTAATATCTAGAATGTGACTGATATCGTAAACGTGACTGTTAATAACAGAACTGCCACTGTTATCGCGACTGCGACTGTTAATAACTGCCACTGTTATCGCGACTGCGACTGTTATTATCTGCGCACCCTGTCACAATATTTGTTAGTCACAGCGTCTCAATCACAGGTACGACTAAATTTCTCATTTCTAGCTGCTACAACATGCAAAATAAAGTGCATTAACCCGACGCCACCAACGCCGTCGCGTCAGGTTACGACCGTTTGCTCCTACTCTTCTTCTTCTTCATATGCTGCTACTATTACTGCTTATTCTTGTTAAAAGTACGGAAATGCAGAGGGCTGCATAAAATTTAGGAGCGTTGTCAACCCTCTTGCAGAATGTTTGGCAACGGTATTGCGGGAATTTTCATATCAAATTACACGTTATATGTTGTTGTTGTTTTCATTATTTTAGTTGCTGTTGTTGTTGCTGGTGAATCACAATTATTGCCCAGGCAACTTGGTTAGTTTTTTTTTTGATTGTATTTTCGCAATCATCACAAAGCAAACAAAAACAATAAACGCTACGATAACGTTGAAAGTGAAGCGTTTGCAGGTGTTGTTGTCTGTGTGAGTTTACGTATATACGAGTATGTATGTTTGTGTGTGTGTGTGTGTTAGTTTTGAGTCGCGTTGTTGGCCCACTGCGCGGCAGTTGTATATTGTTGTTGCTGCTGCTTCTTTAATCTCACTTGTTTTACAGTTATGCTCCAATTGATGACGTCGCTGCCTGCGCCGACGCCAACGTCGTAACTTGTTGCGTTTTTGCTTTTTTCCCCTATTTTGGTTGCCTTTTTTTGGCCTTTGCACACTATCTAATCTTAGCTATTCTTTTGGTTCACTCAATTTGGCTTATTCATTCATTTTCCACATTGGTTTTAACACAAAAATAATAACTTTCTTTGCGTACGTTCGTTCGCCAACGCCCCGAAAAGGCAAACAACTAAAGGTAACACTCACAATTAACGAAATAAAAACGCAAGAAAAACGTAAACGTAACGAAATGACCGTTTTGAGTTTAAAGCCAGGCAGCCAGGTAGAGAGCAAAAACGTCAAAATGCGAGCTGAGAGCCGCCGCATCGGCAGCAGCAACAACTAACCAATACCACTACAAATGCAAATGCACGCACACGCAATACACTTACATATTTGAAGGTTGCTTTTGGCTTTGTTAACACACACACACCTGAACTGGCAATGGTGTAATAACATAGGGTGTTGCCAAGCGTTTAACCAGTTACCAGTTGTTAAGAACGTTTGTTTGTTTTGTTAACACAAAAGAGACAACCACATTGAGTATATTTTACTTTATACGCGTTAACTGACAATTGGTAATTGCTCATTCACATTGTTGGCATTAACACCACCTAGTAAACTTATGCCATGAACTGGCTTAGGTGAGCAACAGTGCTGTTACCAACAGTTGCTTTGACTCACACACCTGAGTGAATTTTGTATGAGACGCGCGCAGCTTTCAACTCGCACAACCGACGCTCACGAACGTTACAAACAAACTGAAGCGGCAAGTGGCTCCCAACAGTGGGCCTCAACTGGCCTGCCACTGGTTGAACGAGAGCGCGAGCGTGGGTGCAAAAAACACAGAGAGTGAGCATTACCAATGAGAGTGATATGGAGTACCCGAGAATGAGAGTGAGAACGTCAGAGCCAACTCAAATGCAGCTTGTATAAATGGGAAATTAAAGACGAATGCACTTAATTTATTAAGTATTATTAACCCCCTATTTCTTTATCGTCGTATCAGGAAGATATAATATTATTATTTATGTGATATAACCTAACATTTCTGCACTGCATATGCTGATATATTAACGGAAATTTTAAGGCTCACATAAATAATTATTTTTTAAAATTTTCTGACCACATCTGGGTGCAAAAATGAGAGATATCAAAAATCTTCTAAATTTTCTGCTTCCATATCCAATTTTCACGATAAGTCGGTCTTGTTTGTAAAGCTTATAATCGTTTTTTGAGTACCAATTATATTTGTTTTTTTAATTTTCGAAGAAAAAGAACATAGTTCACGCCCTTGACATCAAACAGAACAAAAGCGGCGCCGCTTATCACCCCCACATTATTGGAGTTCAAAAAGTCTTCAATTAATAGCGGCTGCCTAATTAAGGGCCAGCCTTAAGATGCAACGCTGTTGGGTCAGTTAGAAGCAATTATTGGCACAATGAGATATATTTTTGCATGACAAAAAGTCGCGCTTTGCATAATTACTCATTCTATGGTTGTACTATTTAGTATATAAAGAAATTACGAGTAATTCCATCTCGGAAGGGGTTCTGATTCATTCACAAATGCAAAGCGAAACAACAAATTAAAGACAGTTCACAATTTGACCCCATCTCATTGAGCTGGAAGACTCGTTGGCTTGGGCGTAGCTGACAATTTTAATTATAACAGCCGTCGCTTCCGATGTCAAAGATGCGGGAAACAATTAGAGCACTTAAATGATGGAGTTAAGTTGGGCATGATTGTGGCACGCGTTGTGTATGTCTGGCCCTTGAATATTAATAAAGTGCCCACTGCCTAAGAGTTTCACTATTATCAATATTTACATGAACTAACCATTTGAATTTGCAGCTTGGCGGTATTTATCCCTATGCAACATACGATACATCGATAGGAAGCCACAAAAATCTTTTATTAGTTTACCAACACTTGATTATTCTTATCGATAATTGCAGCTGTTTACAGGCTGTTTTTAATACACATTCGCATTCACACTTGCTTGAAAAACACTACAAAGTCGAGATAAACACATAAACACAAAAAAAAAGAGATTAAAAAGTACTTAAATATAGTTTAATCAGTGCATATTAAAGACAGCGCCAGTGCCGTGCTAACGGCACGCAGTTCACGAAGCGTGCAACAAGAGGTTGCAGGACAAGAGCCGCGTCATGGAGCCTCCATCGGCGGGCGGAGGAGCTGCACATAATACCACACACAAGTTTCATCCATGCGATGAGGCCGTCATAGCCACCAATGATGATGCCAGTGACTGCAAGAGGGGTGCTGTGCGCCTTGGCTACTGGAAGGATGAATATATTGGGTTCTTTGTGCGCAATCAGGAAAGAAAAGCGCCGGAGATAAATCGTGGCTACTTTGCACGCGTCAAGGGCGTTGAGATGTGCGTGGAAAAGTTTCTGAAGGTTAGTTGTATGTGCAGCAGCCACGGCTGAAGGTTGCAGCTTGCAACCAACAGCAGCAGTATATTTAGATATATGTATATATATGTATATCTATATCAGGACATGCGCGTCATGGTCCAAAGTCTGCAAGTTTCTGTTCAGAGATGCTCACGTGACGGAAATACTATTTAATTTTGAGTAAATAGTTAACTATTTGCGTGGTATTTCTTGTTTTAAGAATAAGTTATACAAGTTTAATTTACTTATTCCTTATACAGTAAGGAGTCTAATTTGATTTAATTTTACCCAAGTTGCTTATTAGATAGATAAATTCCTTAAATTTCCTTGATGGGATATTTTATTGTCTCGATCTCTTTACTATATATTGTAAAGATTATAATTGTATGGCATTTAAAATGTGTTTATTTATAGCATTAATATTTATGTTCAATTAAAATGACCTGTTGCGGTTTCCACTGTATAAATTAAGCTTTAATTTAAACTCCCGTATTTAAGTTTATTAAAAAGTCCTTTCTTGAACTCTTTCTACATATATCGATAAATGCTCGCCGAAACATATCGAGCAATATCGATTAATATGCTATGCAGTTGCATTTGAAATTAAACTCCAAATTAAATATGATTTTTGTGTGGATGCTCTTATCGTGAGTATTTATACCTAATCACGAAGCTTTCACGAGCATCTCTAGCTGTACTGTTCATATGTCTCCTCTGCTGCCACCCAGCTGTCTGGCCGAGGCGCAAGTTAAGGTCAAGTGCCTTCCCGAACTTTGGCATTGAATTTGAATTGGAAATCCTGTTGCATTGACTGAAGGACACAATGTTGCTGCTGCTGCGCATGTGCTGCACTTGTGCGTCACGCCCCAACTTTGGCCTTGCACTCAACATTATATTCAACTAATTGGCCATGTTAACCATTGCAGAAAACGTCTGGCAATTGTCAGATCATCAACCTGGGCTGTGGCTTCGATACTCTATACTTTCGATTGAGGGATACCGCACACCAGGTGAAAAACTTCATCGAGCTGGACTTTCCCACAGTGACGGCACGCAAATGTTATACTATCAAGCGTAACAAGGCGCTGCTGGCCAAGATAAACGATGAGGACGGCGAGGTGCGTCTCAGTCCGACGGACTTGCATGGGCCCAACTATCATCTGATGGGTGTTGACTTGCGGAATCTGGATGAGGTAGACAGTAAGCTGCAGCAAGCCGAGGTCGACTTCACGCTGCCCACAATATTTCTTGCGGAATGCGTGCTGGTCTACATTGAGGCACAAAACTGTCGAAATCTGCTTAAATATATAGCGCAGAAGTTTCAAGCCGCCGTTTTTGTCAACTATGAACAGGTGAAGCTCAACACAAAGTCATAAATGAAAATAATGAATATAATATGTTTGTGTTTTTTAGGTCAACATGAACGATCGCTTTGGCGAGGTGATGCTCAACAATCTGCGTAGTCGTGGATGCAGCCTCGCTGGCGTTGAGTCCTGCCTGTCGTTGGAGACTCAAACGAATCGCTTTAAGGACTGTGGCTGGAGCGGTGCTCGCGCCTGGGACATGGTACAGGTCTACGATAGCATTTCATCATCGGAGCGCCAACGCATCGAACGTCTGGAGATGCTGGACGAGGGCGAGCTACTGTTGCAGCTATTCCAGCACTATTGTCTCGTTGTTGCCTGGCTGGGCGTTGCCTTTCAGGATCTAGACATTACGTACGTGCTTAAATTATGGTCTTTTTTCAATTATAATTACACCTTCTTTCCAACAGTGTTGAGGAGCTGATGTCCTCGCTGAATATTGACTAGTGGAAGCGCAGTGGAAACTCGTACTTGGCTGCAATACAAGTCAACATTTAAAATTTATTTATTGCATGTACTTCCTGCTTGCTGCCGTCTTGTGCTCGAGTTGGGATCATGCCAAAATGTTTGCTTCAAGCGTTACGCGGAATGTGTTGAAAAATTATAAAGTATTTAATTATAACAAACACAGACACACTTACATGCAATGTGCATTATTAACCCTGCTTATTTAACACACCGTTTTGTAAATTCTGAAGTGTACTTTTAAAGAGATTGGCAAACATTTGAAATTGTTCCTTAAGCCCTTTTCTTGTTAAGCTTTTTGTTTTAATTTCTTTTCATTATAATTCAATTTTTGCAATTCATTTGTAATGCATCAACGAAAAATATTGTATAAAACAAACGATTCAAATAACTGTTCATTCCTTTGTCCTGTACATTATTAGTGTGCGTTGTATAAATGTATTTTGAAATTCATTAAAAACAAACAATATTGGATTATTATAGAATAATGTATACTTTTCCATGGTGATGCACAATTTAGTTATCGTCTTCAAACTGAGAAGATTCTACTTTATAACAGATTACCTTATTTCAGGAAGGTTATAGATATTGGTGCAACGAAGATATCTGTTTCTTTTTGTCCAGATGCATTACATTCTGTGCCAAACTTAGTTTTGGAAAAAGAGTATATTGGGCTCGTACTATATTCAATCCAGCCCGCTATTGGTAAATTAAATGTGTTCTTTACTTTATATGTACAAAATATAATCAAAATGTAGGCTGTTTCTATTTATTTCAATCAGCGTTACTTTTTACAATATTTTTAATAACTTTGTGCTTATTTAATGGACAAATTTAACATTGAAACTTAAAGTAAATCTTTAATAAGATGAAAACACAGCTGCAAAGCTCACTTATTGCAACTTATATAATTTTGAATAGAAAAAAATGTTTGGTTTTCTGTTGATCAAAAGCAAAAATATAGAATACTGCATATAGCTTATAACAATAGATACAAAATAAGCTATGAATAAGCGACTCCATATCATATCTGTATTTCTAGAAACAATCTTCTCTACATACTATTGGATTTAGATAACTTCCTCCTTCTCACTATCTTTGACTATAGATGACTGCAGCTCTGAGTTTGTATAATACGCCATATCATTTCTGTATCCCTAGAAACAATGTTCTCTGCACATTGTTGAATTTAGACATCTTCCTGCATTTCACTATCTTCGTCTATAGCTGACTGCAGCTCTGAATTTGTATAATACGCTTTCAAGCGGAGCTCATCGTCGAGTGTCGGCTCGCCAAGTACGAGCGGGCCCAGTTGTTTCTCCACCATGATATTTGTCCAAAATTCGTGCAAATTCTTTTGCGTTGCCTTGGTCTTGATCTCTGCCGCAAATTGATTGTACTCGGCAAAGCTGTTGAACTCCAGGCAGCTGTTGCGATTCAGTGTGAGCACTTCGCTTAGCAGCTTCAGATCTAGTTTGCTGCGCTCCAGGAGCGTAAGTATGACCACACGCATTTGAGCTGATAGGGACTGGAATTTTACATCCCGTTGGGTAGTATTTTGTATGGTGCGCACTTGTTGCAGCAGCTGTGTGTAGTCTTGGGCGGGCGTTATTAAACCTACGCTGTCGATGCTAAGGGATGTTTCAGGCTCTTCGCGCTCCTGCTTAATGGTTGGCGGTGCATTCTCCTCACGCTCCTTGGCCTTAAGCTTCTCCAGCCAGGCATGACTATACTCCAGTGGAAAGACCTTTTTGAGCGCTGCTGCCGCCTGCTTGGACGTTTGTTCAATGGGCTCAGGCACACGCCAAAAGAGATCGACAAAGTTCTTATCATCTAACATTTCCTTGAACTGTTCGTCGTCTTTATGTTGAAAGATAACCTTGCGCTCCAGCACATCCATCACATTCTGCTCGTAGATGCTAGGCAGGTTATCGAAGGGCAGCAGATCGTTCTGTCTCTGCTGTCTTGGCTGCTGTGTGTCCTTTAGCGTGCACTCCAGATCCATGCTGTCGATGAGCTTATCGACAGCCAGCAGCTGATCCGCGCTACACTCTGTCTTGGCCGTGCTTAATGCGGGAAAATCCCAGAACTGATGTTGCGCATGATAGGACATCTCCAGCATGTATAGCGAGGCCGGCCGATCCTCTGTGGACTCCTGTGGGATTAGTACCACAATGCGCGGTGTGTTGAACTTGGCACTGAATATCTTCCAGCAGAGTATAACGCTATTCTGCAATATCAATGCCCTGACAAGTGCATCAAGCTTGCATGCAGATGTTGTGTTGCCCTTTTGATGCACCAGCATGTACAGAGAGTCGCCGCAAAAGTACGCTTCTGGTATATTCTTGCGTTTCACAAAGCCCACAAAGTGCAGGCCCGGCGGATGCGGTTCCGGCAGGTCAGCGAGCGTCTCATCATAGGGCACTGCTGTGCCGCCTAGCATATAGCCATCAATAAGATCCTCCGGCAGCGGCGTCACCTCCGTGCCTTTTATAAAGAAACGCTCTTCACGCTCCACCAACTCCTCAGCCTCGGCCCAGGCCTTCTTAAGCTTAATATGACTTTCTTTCTTCATGGCAATGATGCCCTGAAGACTGATCGAAATCACGCTGCCAATGCGCAGCTTGGCGTTCCACACCCAGGGACGTCTATTCGACACCTTGAAGACCGTGGCCAGCGCGTCCTTGAAATTGCACAGCGTTGCATTGCAATTGCTGACCAGCTGTAGAGCATATTTCTGGTTCTCCAGCTCAAAACTGTTGGCCTTACGCGAAGGCTGAAAAATGGCCTGCGGCAGGTTAGTCTTAGCATTGTCTATGTAGGCAATGTTGTGCGTGCTGTGAACCAATAATATAATTAGTTAAATAGTTAAATGTAGCAGTCAGCCAAGCTTCTTACCCCACAATCAGCTCGATGCCTTCCTTGAGCAAATTACTGGTGATGCCGTCGTAGTCATCGTAGTTCAGTGTCATGAAGTTAAAGTCAAATAATAGCAAAATACGCCGCCTAGTGCACTTAAGGCTGTAATAAGCACATGAGTAATTAAAAATTATAAGGAATTCTTCCTGTTTTGAAGCTGAATAGCTTAATTTTTAGTTACAGGGTATTATAGTTAATATAACTATCGGAAACTTACGACAGAGCCTCTTGTTGCATGGCCATGGCTACGGCAAGACCGTCCAGCCAGGCACCCTGATCGCAGGCCGTTTCATTAACAAACTTAAAGAACTTGAGCAACAGGTCCCAGTTGCAGAGCTGCGGATTGGAATACTGCACTACATTGGAGCACACTTCATCTTTAGAGCTGTATAAAACATTTTCGCTTCTTTCACAGCCCACAAGCACAAAGGAGACGTAGTCCTTCTTGTCGCTGACAATCTAATAAAGGTAGATCAATTGGTTATGATTTTTAAACACATTTATGCGCTTGATAAAGAAAAATCCTACCTTGTCTTTAAGTATTTCTGCAACGCATTTCACAGACTTTAATTTGAATTGCTCGTCGGCGCACTGACGCACATCCAGCACACAAATCAGACACTCCTGCAAAAAGTACAAAACAATATTCTGTGACTTTGTTCTTCATTAATTAAATTGATTTTATCTTGTTACCTTATTAGATGCCATTTAGTTGCTTTTAGTGGCCGGCGCAATTTCACAACAATACAAATGATATCGAAATCCGATTACTAATTCGTCATCATATTTTCACAATCGGTTATCGATGTTTAGCGGGCTTAATATCGAAGCAAGTTAACAGAGCTTGGTAACAGTGGTGTCCAGTACGTACAGCTTTGGCATATCAGAAACTGTTTAACAAATTTAAATAATATGCTGTGCATTATGAACTCAATACTTTCAAAGAGATCACATTTAAAACAATTATTTAAAACTTTTCTAAATAAGGAATTCAGAACGCACTTTAATAAGAATAGTTTGCCTATAATTTTTGGAATTTTTAAAATTGTAAAACGATCTTTGTTTTGTTTTTAAATGTTTTATTAATGTTATATATAATATGTATGCATGTGTGGCCTAAGCTTAACTCTTCTTATATTGCTGCAATTTCTCCAAGTATTCCGCATTTTGGCTCAAATGATTGAAAATCAGATTAGTGTCGAGCACATTACTCGCTGGGCCACCATATTCCGCGGGCAAACTATCAGATCCAATCATCTCACGTAGTTTGCTCAGATGCCGTCCATCGTGGGTGAAAATCTAGAAATAAACTTGATCAGCTTACAACAGGATTCAGGATCTATTTCATGCTTACGCGCTCCTTAAATTCCTTATTCATAAAAGGCAAAAAGAGTGACGATGTCACGTGCATGAGAAATCCTCTCTGAATAATATGGACAATCCGTTGCTTAAACGGCAAAACTGAATTCTTCTCGTTAACGATTTTCATAAACGTGGGAGAGAACTGACGCAGAAAGTTGCGGGTAGTGCTGAAAGAAGTTGAATATTTAATCAAGAATTGAGTTAAGCCTCTTAAACTCTAACATCCTTAAAATTAGTTCTCTTTCACTCGAAAATAGTTTTCAACTTTTATTATATCAAATTCTTAGAAACAAATGAAAATGATGAGTCTTGGGAAAACGATACAATATTGAGAGACATCGGTGGATAAAATTACTATATAATATTTATATATGAATGAACATGAATTTATATATAATATTTATGCACAAAAAATAACAAAATTTTAAAGCTCTTAACGGATTACAATCAAACCTATTCGAATTCTTTTCCCTTTTGTGGAACTAAAATAACAACTGTTTTTACTCCCTGTACCCATAAACTGGGTAAAAAGGGTATATCCATTATGAAGTTATGTTCGAGTATTTATTATTTCACTTTTTAACCGAATAGTATCTTAAAAGCTTTTCGGAACTTTGGGAACTTTCAATAATTTTGATTCGAAATGATTTGATCATATTCGGAAATGAAGGCACGCCAGATAAAGTTTTAGGTCCAATTTCAATTTCAGTTGAAAATCCCTTTCATTTTGAAAAGATCAACTGTTTTCTGTAATAATACTCACCCCTGTAGATCACAAATTACCGTTATGCCGTTCTGTTGCACACGCGGCAACATTAACAGCGATTCAAAGATGAGATCATCCATTTCAATCAAATGCTGCAAATAATCAGGAAATTGTTGAAATGCATCCACCGTCTTAAAGATGACCAGTACACGTCCATTTCTATCAGTATGGGGCATTATAAACCGACAGTGGGTGGCATAGAAAACTTTTGCATAATACTCTATGGAATGCAGGGCCACCCAAGTTGGATGCTTTAGCTTAAAGTCATAGTAGGCGTGTATGGCTTGATAGGCCTTGAATGTGTCCCAGTGTGTGTAGTGCAGAAATTTCGTCAGAAATATTTCATCCGTGCCCACCTGTAACTCATCGGACTCTGTAAATTAAATGGATAATGTTGTTTTCTAAAATTCAAAGCTGGAATATCTTTTCTTACTCTCCACCAGCTGACGCAATTGTTTTATTTTAAACAGCTCTTCGGCTGTATGTTCTTCCTGAGTGCGTAGAAACAGCATTTTAAAGAGTATTCACTTGCTTAACTCTATAACCGTTATTTTTTTCACAAAATATTTGTATGATTAGCTCTATTTCCGTTCTTGTTTTTGAAGTCCAAGGATGTCAAAGAGTTTTTAATTATTTTTCTAGTTAAATTTTGAACATTCCGACTGCGATCTGCACTCAAAGCGCGCTGAATGCGCACTGATTGCCGCAAATATTATTGAAATTTAATTTGGCGTTATTATTTATTAGTTTTATAACCCAAACGTGTTGATCATTTTAATGGCACACTTTGCGCGCTTTGGAATATTTCCAATTTAAATGAACGTGATGTAATTAATTGGAAACTGTTTGGCTTATATTATAAAGAACTGGTTCTGGGTATTTAAATTTAGAAAGGAAGGATTATAAAGCTTCTTACTTCCGACAATGTTTCGAACTTAGACAGGCACTGCTCCAGGCGGGCAGGTTATTCATTTATAAAAAAAAAATACTAGGTGTAAGGTAAATAATAAACAATAATAGCTTACCACTATTTTCCCATCCAATTTTTTGTATTATGTAAGAAGAACTTAGTAACATCAGTTACTAACAAAAACCTGCTCTTAAGCCCATTTCTCGTCCGTGCTAACGGGTGGGAGTAGATTTTTCAAGTTGCATACAACAGTTTTGCGCCCGTGGTGGTGGATTTTCCAAAGTTCCCGGTCCGAAAGCCATCCTTGAAACAAACAGTATATTGTGTCAAAATTTGAGCACAATCGTTGCAGAACTTTCAAGTTTTTAACTTTTACACATACCAACATAACATTTTTATATATATAGATAATTTTAAATAAAAATAGTACAATATATATATATATATATTTGTCATTGCCATTTTGCTTTATTTGTAGGCACGAGGCACATGACGCTTTTGGGTTAAACTAAGAGCATTGGCCACAGGCGTGACTATATTGGAAATGTTGAAATTAACATTGCCGCTTGAATCTATAAACTTTTATTGTTATTGGCTTTGTAATGGCTGGAGTCTATTTATAGCACTCTCAACTTGTTTACAAACATAATTATGTAATCTGCTTGTCTACAGTAACGTTGGGAAAGTTATTCCGCATGGAAATCAGTTTGCTTTCGGTTAAATTGTAAAATTCAGATTATCGTTATGAAATGATTTTATTTTAAATAAATTGAACAAGTATAAACTTATTCAATAAGCCTTTTAAGCACCAGCACCTCATTATTACCGTATAAATTCTAAAATACAAAATAAATTAAGGGTGTACAATTTAAAATTTGTATTTTGAGTAATAATTTTTTACTTTAAACATTTGTATTAGGTAAGAATACTTTCCTAGATACTGTGTACCTCCTATTCAATAAGAATAGGCTTAAGGGCTTAGAATTCGATATAGAAATAGAGACTTTAATTTGTGAGGATCATTTTCTGCTAGTGTTCCTGACAGATGTCAGGTGTATGTATATATACTGGTCGATACAGTAAATATTAAGCTATACCACATACAAAAATGGACGGTAATGTTGAACATTAACTAAAAGAAATGTGTCTTAGATAATAAAATAAATCTAAGTTAATAAATAATTGAAATACTTTTGATAGAGAGCACACACATCAGTCTTATAAGCTTGGCAGTAAGCTTTTATTTGGTCACCAGCAGATGGCCTTCTCTTGCAATAGGCTGGAATGTACTTGCTTTGCGAGAAACCTGCCAAAATGGTAAGATATTTATTTACTTGTATGTGATCCAACTGTTAATCCACTTACCTCATAGCATGTGTTGGCACCGCAGCTACAAATAACAGAAAAATTACGTTATTGTGCTCATCCGCATGCGCATAGCACTTGTGATAATCCGAGCAGCTGTACTGATCTAGCATTGTAGTAGAATTTGGTGTATCTAAATCGCTGGTGTCGCTTCTGGTTGCCTTTAATTCGTGCATGGTCTCCAGGGTGTGATCGAAGAATTTCTTAAGCATATCCAGACGCTGTAGATCACCCACAACGATGCGCTTAGCATTCGAGGATTGGTGGAGATTGCGTGTGAATACGCCCTTGTGCGTTGCAGTATTAATTAGTATAATTGCCAATATATGTGCATCGATGTCCAGCTGCTCGGGCAGACTGCGTGGAACACAGCGCTCAACGTTGGCCAGAATATTGACATCATTGCGATAGGCATTCATAGCGTTTACATGCAGCTCACGGAAGGCTGGCTCGGCGCCACAGAGCACACACAGGACACTGTTTGCCGACACTGGCACGGTGACAAAGCGAAATGCAATATTTGGACTCTTGCTGGGCAGATACACGGGCACGTCAAGCTGCAGCATGCTAGAAGAATTCAACAAAAAGAGCAACAGCTCCCTGTCCAGTGTGTCCAAATCCCACCAGCCCTCTGTTGCCACCGCAATACGTTGGCCAACAACCAGACAACAGAACAGTGAGCCACAGTTGGCACTGAACTCATTTAAACGCTGCAATAGATGTGCATTTTCCATGGCCAGTAGGCAGTCTGTATAGCCCAAGAGCGTTGTACCCGCACTGGATGCCTCCAAGGCAGCATCCACAATGGGTACGTACTTCTTGGCATCCTTCTTTAGACGTTCCAGCAGTGCGGGATGTGCCAGCTCATCGCGACTGATGAAAAGCGCTATTGCCCCAAAGGCAAGTTCCGCTAAAGTTTGAAGTTGCAGTTCGCCCATGCCACGCCCACACACAATAAAGGTAATGGCATTGTGAAAGTCGCGCCAAATGTAGGTCCATTCCTCAGTATGTGTGGTTTGTAATTGTATGCCCAGCGATTTGAAGAACATGTGAAAACCATTCAGAGAAGCAACCGTCGAGAAGGGCAGCTAAAAGAAAGCAGCAACCAGTGGCATTTACAAACACTGACATACATGTACATGTGTTTATATATATGTATGTATGTACATATAAATGCGACTTACATTATCGCATTCGCCTTTTTTACGCGTAAATATAGGTAAGCCGCCATTTGTTGTTAAACAATGCAAATAAATGGACATCGAATCTGAAAAGTATGAATTAGTTTGTTTATAGAAAATTGTTGTGCTTGCTGCCCGTGTTCACGTGAAGCACGAGTAGAGATGAGTGTCACGCGAACTTATTCACGGTGGAACCACTTCAAGCCCGACACGGAAAGTTTTTGTGTTGTCCCCAAAAACTAATACATTTAATTGCCCATTTAATTAAATTATGTATAATTAATAGCTTAATATAAGGTCAGGCGACTGACTAAATGACTGATTTAGTTTACGACTAAAAAAATTAACATCTGTTCTTGTTTATGAAAATAAACTAGAAATCCCAACTCTATGTAGCACAAGCACGACACGCGGCAAACTCTAACCTCGATAACTAAATACATACACTAGCGCGATAGGCGATAATTGCAAATGCAAGCCTTGTTTAGGTCAGGGCTGAACATTGGTGTGATATGTGAACACTGTTCTTCGTAAATTGTGCCGGTATAGATTTATTATAGGCAGTTTACTCTGTGGAACATAAAAAACGCAAACATCATTTAATGAAATATGCATTTTTTGTTTATTATCAACCATTTGTTGCTGCTAGTTATATGAATTAAAGTTATTCCGGCACCGCGCATGACGCTCGTGCTCCATCCCTGGTTTTCACCACAGAAGGAGAAGAAAAGTACTGCGAAAAAGTTTGTTTAAAACACACAAATTGGTCACAACGTCAACCGTTGTTAGCCAAGTTGCAAATAAGTGCTCAGCGTGCATGTGCTTTGGTACATCTAATATAAAACTTGACTTGTGCGCCACGCAAATTGAAATAAAAATTTTCCCTGTCTGGACAAAAACGTTGTAGTCTCTTTCACTCGTTTTGCGCTCTTCGCCTTACACGCTGCTTCTTCGGTTGCAACGCTTTTCTAAAAATTGGTAAGTGCGTGAAAAAAAACATAAAACATGTACATGTTCATCAATTTTCTATCAAATTTAACAACAAATGTGTTGTACAACAACCCCGAGCGGTGCGCACATTATACACAGATTTGTGAAATGCCGTCGCAGTCTCGAGATGCGTTGCGCTGCTTTGATTGTATTTTGCATGTGTAAGCGGCATGTGTGTGCGTGTGTATTTGTGTGCGCTAGAGATGAGCGATTTTATTTTTGATTGACGGTAACAAACAGCAAAATGTCGCGTTGATTTGCATATGCAAGAAAAAAATTAAAAGAAAGTAGTGAATTTAATTGCTTTAACTTGTAATTTAAGTAATGAACAGTGTGTGTACTCACAGAACTATCAACTGTAAATGATCGTTTTCCGGTGATTCATATACAGGACGTGTTACAACTCAGATTTTCTGCAGTTTCATAGTTACGCACTTTATTAGCTAAAAAGTATAACTATATAAATATAAAATAGTTACCAAATATAAAAGTGACTTCCTACTTCGTCATGCCTTGGGATGAGTAACAGGTAACCAAAAATTGCTCATCTCTAGCACGCTGTGTGCCTGTGTGTGTGTGTTGCGTATGTGCGAAAAAGTGTTAGCGCGCGCCACAAGCAGTTGTGCGTTTGTAGTTGTGCGTAGAAAATAAGAAAACAGAAAGAAATATGGTTGACTTTATGCCGATAAATGTAATTTCGATATTTTCGATTCTTCTCTAGAATTCATACAGACAGCTGCCAGCTAGCACACATTTCATCACTGACGCGCCTTACCCCCCCATCCCACATCGTTTTAGCCGGAGGAGCAAGCTAAAATCAATCAAAATTAACGCGGACACAGCTGCTGCTGCTGGTGGTGCTGCTGCTGCTGCTGAGCGACGCAGACGCGAACGCTGCTTTTACTATAAAGCGATGGCGATGTTGAGCTCCGATGAGGCGAGCAAGCTGCTCGACTTTAACCAGAAGCTGGACATCAATCTGCTTGATAAGATTGTTGAGGCATTATACTCATCCCAGGGTGAGCAGCTGCGTTTGGCTCAGGACATACTTACCACACTGAAGGAGCATCCAGAGGCATGGACGCGCGTCGATAGCATACTCGAATATTCACAGAATCAGCAAACCAAGTTCTATGCGCTCCAAATACTCGAGGAGGTGATCAAGACACGCTGGAAGGTCCTGCCGCGCAATCAATGCGAGGGCATCAAAAAGTATGTCGTCAGCCTTATTATTAAAACATCCTCGGATCCGGCCATCATGGAACAAAACAAAGTTTATTTAAATAAACTAAACATGATACTGGTGCAGATATTGAAGCGCGAATGGCCCCGCAACTGGGAGACATTCATTAGCGATATTGTTGGCGCATCGAAAACGAATGAGAGCTTGTGCATGAACAACATGGTTATACTGAAGAACCTTAGCGAGGAGGTATTCGATTTCTCGCAAGGCCAGATAACGCAAACGAAGGCCAAGCATTTGAAGGATACAATGTGCTCAGAGTTTTCACAAATATTCACCCTCTGCCAGTTTGTGCTCGATAACTCAATGAATGCGGCTTTAATACAGGTTAGTATGTTTTTTTGTTTTGGGATAAACAAACATTAGATCACTTTTTGTTCTATCTTTTTTTATACCCTTGCAGTGGGTATTATAATTTTGTTACGAATTGTGTAACTCATTGAAGGAGACATTTCCGAACCCCACAGCGTTTATGTAATCTCTGAATAGCCAAGTTATAGCGATGTCCGTCTGTTTCCTTGCAAAGCTAGTCTCTTAGTCTCTATCGTAAGGAAACTTGCCGGAGAAGCTTCTTTTTGCTGCAAGCAGTACATACATATGTCGGAGCGGGCACGCCGAAGATAGAACTCTGTTTAGTTAGCAGGACCAACTCGGAAATAAAAAATCCTCATCAGCACATAATAAACCGCTTTTTATCCGCAAAGAATTGCCACAAACATATATTTTCCCGCATTTCTCGGGAAAATGGAGTCCCGCTAAGTTAACATATGGTTTAGCGGGATGCCCCCTTAAAAAAATTATTTTCAGCAAATAAATGCTCGTGAATTATCCGTTTTTTATCCGCTAACGATAGCAACAAGCAAAAATGTTCCCGCACTTTTGATTTCCCGGGAAAATGCGGATGGTTTAGTACAGCAACGTCCGTGAAATGAAGTTCATTGATCATGAAACAACTCAGAAAACTATCCTGTAGTCCCAGCTTTAATGGTTAGTCCTACAAATATATATGTTTACTAAAGATCGACAATTCTTACAATGAAAGTTGTACTATTTAGATCCTATAAATACGCATATGTGAAAAACAATGCTTCAAATTATGCATATAATATGTAAACTATACAATTCCCAGATGAAATAAGCATTCTACTTAATTTACACCTCTGATAGACGAAAAGATTGTGAAGATTAGGCAGATTATAATAAGTTTAGAAAGCCCGCAAACTCTCAACTCAGCTTTGCTGAGAGTACCGCAGTCTACAAAGTACTTCATTTAATTCAAATACATCAAGCGCAAGCCTTTATCCTCGCAACAATAAGTAGGCGGAGTTAAAAATATATATTTTATGTAGATACATCACAAATTGATTTCACCAATTGTTACATTTGTCCATTCAAAGTAACAATTAAGCAAAGAAAAACATACATATTTTTTAAAAAACACTTCGATTTTTACTAAACAAACTTTACACTCGTAATACAGGTTACACTGGAGACGCTGCTGCGCTTTCTTAATTGGATACCATTGGGCTATATATTTGAGACATCGCTGATTGAGACGCTGATCTTTAAGTTTCTTAGCGTACCCATGTTTCGTAACGTGACCCTCAAGTGCCTGTCGGAAATTGCCGGCCTAACGGCGGCCAATTATAATGAGAACTTTGCGACGCTATTTAAGGACACGATGGTGCAGCTGGATCAAATAATTGGCCAGAATATGAATATGAATCATGTATTTCAATGCGGCGCCGATACGGAACAAGAGCTGGTACTTAATCTGGCCATGTTTCTGTGCACGTTTCTCAAAGAGCACGGCAAACTAGTCGAGGATGCCAAGTATGTGGATTATTTGAATCAGGCGCTTATGTATTTGGTCATGATCAGTGAAGTTGATGACGTTGAGGTATTTAAGATCTGTCTGGAATACTGGAATAGCCTTGTCGACAATCTGTACAATACCGAATTCTTTCATCCGGCACTGGAGTCCTCAAAGCGACAGCAAGTTTATCCACGGCGGCGTTTCTATGCAGCCATATTGTCCAAGGTTCGATTCATCATGATTTCACGCATGGCCAAGCCCGAGGAGGTACTGGTGGTCGAGAATGAGAACGGCGAAGTGGTACGCGAATTCATGAAGGATACCAATTCGATCAATTTGTACAAAAACATGAGAGAGACTTTAGTATTCCTCACCCACTTGGATAGTGTGGACACCGATCGCATCATGACACTCAAACTATTAAACCAGGTCAATGGCACTGAATTCTCCTGGAAAAATCTCAACACTCTGTGCTGGGCCATTGGCTCAATATCGGGTGAGTTTTGTTAGGTTGCATTAAGGCAATTTAAATGTAAGGGATTCTTACATAAAGTTAGGAATATCTAAACAATTTATAGTAGCGCTAGCGTTGGAGTTTTCCATCAATTTTCCAACCTTGGAGTTGAATTTTTCATAATTAGTGAGACACGTATCGAATTATTTAATGTGTAGAGCTTTAAAATTGAATTTGATCTCGTTGATCAGACCAAAAATTTACTTTCGGACAATAGTGGTCTCAAAGTTGTATGGGAAACTTTGAGATTTTCCAAAAGCGGTGAATAATGTTAGGTGATTTTTTGTATAGATCCCGAAAAGTGATTTCGCAGACGATTATTTGCCTAACAAAAAAGTTTCATACAACACTTTTCCCGCGATTATTCACGCATGTGGGTGGAATTTTCCAAAATCTCGTCTTAGTGTGCACTTTCGACATATGTAGATGGAAACTTTGGTGAAAACTTCAGCATTCTAGCTCTTATGATTTCGATTGTGCGATGATTGTCAATCAGTCAGTCATGGCAAACTATTTTATATATATATATAGATATATATCTTTACTTGAAGGCCTACTTATCTCGTCTATTATTTAAAACAGTTTAGGATTATCGATGGTGTTAAAGATCTCCTTAATGTTCGATTGAATGAAAGTCAGGAAAAACAACCTTTAGTGGAATTTCAACTTAACTTCCCAACTAAGTAGTTTCCAACGGTTTCAATATTACTCCCTAGTGTGATGTCTTAATTTTGCACACTTTTGTATATTTATTTCATGGTTTTACTTTCGCTGTACAGGTGCCTTTTGCGAAGAGGATGAGAAACGATTTCTGGTCACTGTCATTAAGGATCTGCTTGGACTCTGTGAGCAGAAGAAGGGCAAGGACAATAAGGCGATCATTGCCTCAAATATAATGTATGTGGTCGGACAGTATCCGCGATTTCTGCGCGCTCATTGGAAATTCCTAAAGACGGTGGTGAACAAACTCTTTGAATTTATGCACGAAACGCACGACGGTGTACAGGATATGGCCTGCGATACGTTTATAAAGATAGCAATTAAATGCCGTCGTTATTTTGTCACAATACAGCCAAACGAGGCGTGCACCTTTATTGACGAGATACTAAGCACAATGAGCAGCATTATATGTGACCTGCAGCCACAACAGGTAAGCGAACTAACTACCAAACCTGATTCTTATATTAATATATATATTTTCAATCTATTTTTTTAGGTGCATACGTTCTATGAGGCAGTTGGTTATATGATCTCGGCACAGGTTGATCAGGTGCAGCAGGATGCGCTCATTGAGCGCTATATGCTGCTGCCCAATCAGGTCTGGGATGATATTATATCGCGTGCATCGAAAAATGTTGATTTTTTGAAGAACATGACAGCGGTTAAGCAACTTGGCAGCATACTGAAGACGAATGTGGCCGCCTGCAAGGCGCTGGGTCACGCATATGTCATTCAATTGGGTCGTATCTATTTGGATATGCTTAACGTGTACAAGATCACGTCGGAGAATATCATCCAGGCGATTGAAGTGAATGGCGTCAATGTGAACAATCAGCCGCTGATTAAATCAATGCATGTTGTAAAGAAGGAGACGCTCAACTTAATAGCTGAATGGGTATCGCGCTCCAATGACAATCAGTTAGTTATGGATAACTTTATACCGCCCTTATTGGATGCCATCCTAATGGATTATCAGGTATGTGTGCTCTCTACTTAAGAGGTCCCTACATTTCCACTAATTTTCTATCAGAAAGAAACTATTAAAATATTAGTTACTGTTAAGATTTAACGAACATTTACTAATCATTTTTGAATTTATATTTTAGCGGTGTAAGGTTCCGTCGGCGCGTGAACCCAAAGTACTGAGTGCGATGGCAACGATTGTGAATAAACTGCGCCAGCATATCACGAATGAAGTACCAAAAATATTTGATGCCGTATTTGAATGCACGCTGGATATGATCAATAAGAATTTTGAAGATTTCCCACAGCATCGTTTCAGTTTCTATGAGCTGCTACAGGCGGTAAATGCGCATTGCTTCAAGGCGTTCCTCAATATACCGCCGGCACAGTTTAAATTGGTATTCGACTCTGTGGTATGGGCCTTCAAGCACACAATGCGCAATGTGGCCGATATGGGCTTGAATATATTGTTCAAAGTATGTATAATCCGGCTGGTTGAGAGTTTCTACTTACGGCAAGAAATTGATATGATATTCCTTATAAAAAATGCAAACATTTAATAGAAATTCACTTGCACTAAATCTTACCGAAAGTGGAAACTGCAAACGGTCACAAATATTTTCATAATCATTACTTTAATTTATAATTTAAATAATTTTGTTTTGTCTTTTACAGATGCTGCAAAATCTTGAACAACATCCAAATGCGGCGCAGAGTTTCTATCAGACATATTTTACGGATATCCTTATGCAAATTTTCTCAGTGGTTACGGATACATCGCATACGGCTGGTCTGCCCAATCATGCAATCATATTGGCCTATATGTTCTCGTTGGTTGAGAATCGAAAGATAACGGTCGATCTTGGCCCAATACCGGACAATATGATATTCATACAGGAATATGTGGCCTCATTGCTAAAGTCGGCATTTAATCATTTATCAGATAATCAGATCAAAGTCTTTGTAACTGGCCTTTTTAATTTGGACGAGAATGTGCAAGCATTTAAGGAGCATTTGAGAGATTTTCTTATACAGATACGCGTGAGTAAAATAATTGCCAGAAAATTGCAATTAATATTGAAATTTACTTTTCTTTCTTTTTTTAGGAGGCAACCGGTGAGGATGATTCCGATTTGTATTTGGAGGAACGTGAGGCGGCATTAGCCGAAGAGCAGTCCAATAAACGTCAAATGCAACGTAATATTCCGGGCATGTTGAATCCACACGAGTTGCCAGAGGATATGCAGGATGAATAAAATATGCTGCGTGGATGCGTGTGCATGTTAGTTGAAGCTTGAGAATGCTGATGATGATTGATGAATGAGTGTTTTCTCGTTTCGGAGAAAAAGTATAAATGTTTGTTTGATTGAATGCATATGAGTATAAACGTTATATATATATACAAACCACACACACACACATACATACACACACACACACCTGCACACACACATACACAAGCTGACAGTTGTGTTTATGTTGATTTAAGTAAGATCATACGAGAGAAAAGAAGCGGTTAGTGTGCCCTATTGCATACCTTAATATGATTTTAACATATTTTCGCGTACTTGCCGGCAACATATACCAACAAGAAACCCCACGCACCCTCCCCCCCCCCCCTTATAATCCACTCCCGCTCCCTATCCAAAATTAGCAGTAAGAAGACATCGTCGTCGACATTAGAAGAGCAAGCGAAGGATGAAAGTTTATACATACATAATTACTAAAAAAGCAAAAAACTAAAAAAAAAAAAGATTATTAATAATAATGCGTTTGTTTGAAATTTTTAAATGAGTATATCTGTAGAAATATCGTGTATGAATGAAAAACGAGCGAACACCTCTTCCCCCCGCCCACATCCACATACTCTCCTTACCACAAAAATAAAATAAAATTAAAGTAAACTTAATTGTAGTTTGCCCACAACACATCAAGTAATTTACTGACTAATTATTTAATTGTATACACTTTTGCATAAACTCAATAAAAATAAATATGTACATGTATGTAATGTGCTTTAAACAGAAACATACACACATACACATACACAGGCACACACACACACTCATTAAAAACAAAAACAACAAGAACAAGAAAAAACCATAGAAATTCGTATGCGTATGATTGATTGATTGAAGATGTTTAAATTTTTACATTTAAATTAGTTTGTACATTAATTTAAATAAAAATCAATTAAAAACACAATATTCATATTCCTATGTATGTAAATTCTAATTGTAAATGTCGTGTGTTTAGCAGGGACCGAATATAATGATTAATGAGGCAGGTTTTTCAAATATATATATTCAATTTCTAATTGTGCTTTTCTCAAAAACTAGTTACGAGAAAACTCGGAAATAATATTTTTTATTTTAACTACAAAAAAAATATAGAAACAAAAATAATGCTTATTTTTTTACATATTTATATTTACAAACTCAAAAATTATAACTCTTTTTATTTTTATAAATAAAACACGCAAAACTGCTGATTATATTTTATTGTTATAAATATTAAACATTTTCACTCAATTGTTGCTAATAATAATAATCATTATGGTCGTCTCTGCTAATTAGTTTTTAAACAAAGACGCACAAATCTTTCATTTATATTTATATCGAGTGTATATATATTTAAATATCATTTATATTGCCATTAGTTGTATTAAGCTGTTTCTGCCTAGGGGGTAAGAGAGTGTAGTGCGTATTCTGCGCATAGGATATCCATCTTATATAGATGTCCTGCGAAATGAGCCATGTGTTGCCCACGGGCTTTGTAGGATATACGTTGGTTAGATTACTGAAGGGCAGCTCAATTTGGTTAAGAACTCGCTGCTTGAAGTCGGTGGAGTTAAAGCGACTATTGGATTTCATGGCCAGGATAAGATCGTCTAGAAACATGGCCCAACGAGGCTTGTAATAATCAGCCACCAAGCCGGACCATTGCTTTGAGGCGTAATCATTAATCTGGACATTGGGTCCCCAGGATGTGAGCTGATTGCGTGCATTGAACTCAAAGAGGGAACGATCCTCAACGCTCGGGGCCAATTGCTTGGCATCCTCCAGCCAGGTGCCCAATAGGAAGTGTGCGCCACTGGCAAGTATGCGCTCCATGTCGTCCAGCAACTGCAACAATCTATCAGCCAAATACTCTGCACGTTTCAGTTGATCTTTGCGATATGCGGACTTCAGATTAACGTAGATGTGATCGGCGCATTTCTGCAGAAATTGGCGTGTTATGTCCACAAGATCGTGCTCATAGTTAGCATACTTGTCATCCTCCAGGGGCACAATATCCTTAGCCGACAGCAACAGTTGCCAGGCCTCCACAACACTACTGGCATTGTACCAGATCCAAGGCTTCAAGTTGATGCCTGGCCTACGGTTTATCGAATACTTGCCGCGCATGCGGTTTAAGCCATGGAAGGCGTAGACGCTGCCACGCAACAGCTGCCAAGCCCGGGCCAGACGCGTATCATTAACACCATAGCGCGTTAGAGCGAAGTGATCAAACCAGTCGATTGTGTTCAGCTCGGAGTCGCTCCAGCCTTGCTCAAGGGTGAGTGAGAATATGGCATAGTTGTGGCCAATACCCTCGGGCGTGATGCCCACGCCCACCAGGCTGCTATTGGGCATGGAGCGTGCCTCCGCAATGCCGCTGTGGATCAGCTGGGCGGAGCCAAACATGCCCAGTGTGCCACCAAAATTGTTCAGCATGCACCACACAAACGGTTGGCCGTAGTACGAATTGGTGCGCTGATATTGCGGAAATTGTTCGCTTTGCAGGTCCAGCACCAAAATGTGACCACGCGGCACAGCGGTCAGAAAGGCCTCTATGAGATTAGCTGACCAGTATTCGGCACGCAGAAACATCCAGCCCTGCAACAGCCAAACCGCATCCGGATCCACATCCTGCATAGGTTTGTATATGGCTTTGGCCGTGGCACGCATATATTCAGGCTTGGCTAGGCGCGGTTGGAGTTCATTGAAAGGATCGCTGAAGTAGATGTGATTGGAGCCATAGGTGGCCAACACGCGACGCAGAAACATGCTGCCCAGCTGCTGGAATAGCCCATCGGTGGGCTCCACAAACAGGTCACAGCAATAAGGATCGGGAAAGTGATTCCAACGCTCAGCCGGTGTGTAGCTGGCATTATCAAAGATCCTTGCCATTGCCTTGGGCACATGGCCAGAAAAGGCCGGCAGGGCGACACTCATGCCCAGCTCGCGTTGTGCCTGCACAATGCGCTGTTGGAGCAGCTGCTGGCGCCGCCTGTGTGCCGGCGGCAGCGGTCCACCCCAGCCGCGTATGTTGCCCATGCGCTGCCACGCCTGGAACGCCGGCCCGGCAAAGTGTGCGTCTATTTCCGCCTTGGTCAGACCCAGCTCTGTGTACACCTCCTCCCAGATGGCCTCCTGATTGGGCGCCAATGCCAGATTAATGCCCATCATTGCCATCCAATCGAGATGCTTGCGCCACTGCTCAAAGTTCCACCACACAAAGCTGTAACTCCAGGTGCAAACATTTTGATAATAGATTATCGGGCTCGCCGATGTGGAGCGATGTGTCACATTCGGTAGCTGCAAATTCTCTGGTAGCTCGATATGGGTCTTATACCAGTCGAAATCCTTATTCAGCACATACTTCAGATAGTAATGGAAGCCCTTGCATACGGAGATGCCATCCCATCCGGCTATCAACACTTTTCCATTATCCTGCAAGCTGATCTGTGTGGGAGAAAGAAGATAAGTATGAACATGTACATGTACATGATAAATATTAGATACTGCGCAGAACTGTTGCAAAATTCTAAAATTATGGAAATTCTATATTTCTATATAAATTTTTCCTATCTAAAATCAATGTGCTCATTCAGCAGAACTAATCGCTGACTGATTTCCGCTGCTTTGCTTGGCGCTGACTGATTTTTATACTCTTATTGATTTAAACGGTTTGATTTATTGCAAATATATACATATAGTATATTCAAGTCAGAATTAATCAGCACTGTATTATTTTACAATATTCCGCAATCCCTAAACTTTGACTGAAATTTTAAAGACAAAGCAGCGAAAATCAGACAGTGTTTAGTTCTGCTGACCGAGCCCAATCTGTGATGTCTTAAGGGAAATGGTAGAATTCGTTATACGGTAAGAGTATTTAGGTTGAGATTCTGAGTTGAGAGTTTAAGGAAAATTTATACTATCAGTCAAAACTAATAAGAATGATCTAGTTGAGAACAATCAACTAGGAGATTTCCAGATGCCAGATTATTATATTGGATATATGTACATGCGTACATAAAATTCTAATATATTTATCTGGCATCTGGAAATCTCCTACTAAAACTTTGAATTTTAATATACGTTTGCAAAGGGTATTATAATTTTGTCACGAAATATGTGTCTTTTTCGGCCACATAAAATATATATTTTTAATCAGGATGTTGCGTCGATATAGTCATTTCCGTATGTTTATGTCTTCCTTCCTACACCATCCAATCTCTCAGTTTTAAAGCTAACTTGACGAAACTCGATTAGTATAACATCTTGATTAGTATAACATCATTAGTACATACTAATTCATACTACAACATCACATAGTATAGCTACCATCTAAGCAATCGGACAAAAATTCATTTGTTATATGCAAATCTTTTATGTTTTTGAAATAGCTTCAGAAAACTAAACAATTGCGTGGATTATTATTATAATACATTATTAAATAAGTCAAATGTGATCAAAAAATAGATCAAAGCTGCTATAGGAGCGATGGGTAAAAAAAACCATAATTATTTTATACAGTTAGTTAGTATAGTACGTGACTAAAATTTCTGCTGAGGTATTAAATCCTCGACACTAAATAGAGCCATCTAATCTTGTTTTTTACCCTAACAGAGGGTATTATAATTTTGTCTCAAAATGTGTAATGGACTGAAGGAGACGTTTCCGACCCAACAAAGTATATATATTCTGAATCAGCATGAATAGCCGAGTTGATATTGCGATGTCCGTCTGTCTGTCCGTCCGTCTGTTTCTATGCGAACTAGTCTCTCAGTTTTAAAGTTATCGTGATTAAACAGACCCTACTTTATTACAGACAGTACATATATCGGAACTGGCAGGATCGGACCATTATAACATATAGTTGCCATAGGAATGATAGGTCGAAGACTATGTTTTTGTATGAAAAACTTTTTTGTTTATGAAGATATCTTCACCAAACTCACTCAAACCAAGTTTCTGGAGAATTTATGCAATCACAAAGAATTTGGTCAAAATCGGACTACTATAGCACATAGCTGCCATAGGATCGGGTGGGTTTTTGTATGAAAAACTTTTTATATCACATCCAAACAATCCAAGAGATTTTTTTTAAGTCACTTTATGTCCGTAGGTATAAAGAATTATTTGGCCGACCTCCAAGAGGTTTTAGTATACTTCAAATATTTTCCTATATAGCATCTGCACTCCGAAGACAGCCTTTCTCTCTCTTTTTTTTTGATTATTTTGAGAGAGAGATGCCCTTAAACTTGCTCCACTCACCTGATAGTTGCGCAATTCCAGCAGCTTGTTTACCTCAACCTCGAATAAGCTGGCTGCGCTAGGACCCACCACGCGTTGTATAAGCTGGCGAACAGCTTCCTCCTGCACGTCCGGGGATGTTTTGGGTGATATGCGGGCCAGCAGGTCCGCTCCGTCTTGACATTGCACGCAGCTTAATATATTAAGCAAGGCCAAGACCAAGATGATACCGACGCGTCCGAACATGACACGCAAAGTGCACAGTACAATTGCCACTGATCGTTGATAATGGAAGAGAGACAGAGAGAGAGGCTGGCGAACAGATCTGTTTCATTAGCATAATGAGCGCACAATAGTAGAATTATGAGCAAGCCTCTGGCGTTCTGCCTTATTGGGCGCAATTGCAGCAGCAGCTACAGCTGCAGCTAATTTGAATTTGTATTACTAATTTCAATTTTCTTATCAGCACTCGAGTTGCCTAACAGATTTAATTGTGGCTTTGATTATTCCTCAATTTGCTCATTCGGATTCGTATTTCTATTTGAGTTCAAACCGGTAAAAAATCACCGCGAGTCATTTATCGCGCCTTTTATGCTAGAGATGAGCGCGTGTCAAATTTGTTCAGCAGGAACATTGTAAAATATTACCTGCACGACACGCGGGACTTGTTCCCAGAAATCAAAACTATTTTCAATGTACATGTTTCTGAAAACTGAAAAACTCTTATTAGGAAAATTGACAGATCTAAAGATGAGCGATTCTCATAAAAATATTCTGTAACACGAAAAAAAAACTATTTTGAGAATGACAGCTATGTGAACGCAAATGTAAAGGCAATTTATTTTTAATTATAATGTAAATTTCAATTCTAATTCTTTATTACTAACGAACAACATGACTATGTGACCTGCCATCAAAAACTAATTTTAATAATACGACCCTGAATAAGAGTTTCCAACAATTTAAATTTAAATTGACCTTTTTTAATAATAAACTTGATATAATTAACAAAAAGTCCACAAATACCGAAAAGAACCCGCTCTTGAAGGGCAGTGTAAGCGCATCTTTCGCCGCAGTTGGTAACCATCGCTAGTCGCGCCGATATAAATTCATTATTAAGTGCATATGTACACACTGGACGCACTTGACTGGGTTTGAGTTCGATAAGTCTTATCGGATATCGTTGTAAATTATCGTTGGCCGCCTGGCCAGCTTAACGAGTTTTTATTTGAAAACGGTTTAAGATAAAATAATTTTATTAATACATTTCTTTTTGTACACACACACACTTCTTAAATGGCAGTGGTAGACATTTTCCAAGCAAGTCAATATGAAACTATATGTAGATGGAAGCAAATCGAAAGAATTTACAATAACCTCAGCAATTCTAGAATCGAGAAAATGAAAGCTTGTACGTTTTTTAAATTATATTAATCTAACTCATAAATGCATGTTAAGCAAATTGGTTCAAATCCGAGTACTCTAACTAAAAAGTAACTTCTTCAACGTACGTAAGCTGTGAAATTATAATTATCGTAAATATTCTTTTTTCTTTTATAGTAAAGGAATAAAACTTCTAACCTCTTTAAATATATCGTTAATCTTCCGCAACACATATAATTAAAATATATGTATATATCCGTTAATTTTGAACAACTGAATAATTTTATATATTTTTAATCATTGATTAAAATTTCATCGTTTTTATTGCACATATTTGTCTTAGACACTAACAGTAATACGAATATTTTTCAAATTTGCGACTCTTGAAATTTATGCGCGTTCATAACTTATTTCAGTATATTTAAGTTCCTAACAATTTCAATAACAATAAAGCAATATATAAAAATTAAAATTACAGCTGGCGGTTATTTTAAAGCTGCTCACAAATCAAATTTAAAAAGCCCTGGGTCTACTGGCTCCCAGGGTTTTTACATATTTAACAACAACAAAACTATGTTTTAATATATAATATATATTATATATATATATGGGCGCTTAATGACTAACGTATATATACTTATATACCAATTTAAGTATGTATTATACAATTTAAAAGCCTTTCATGTTGCATTTTCACTAAATAATTAATTTGCACAAAATTTAAAACGACTAGCACTAAACAGCCCCGTGTGTGTAAAAATACTTAGTATGTATTGTATGTGAATATAATGAACAATAAGTACATACGTTGAAACAACCTGGTTACAATTTGTGTGTGTCTGCGTTAAATAATTATGGCCAATATTCTTGACGACTAGTTAGCAATCACCTAATGTATGTATGTTTGTTGTGCATTCGTTAAAATATATATATAACGAGTCGCAAGTTCAACCCCTTCTATGATTTTGTAAATTCGTTGTGCTGGGCCTACTACTCGTTACATTTCTCATTTTCAATACCGTTTACCGCCTCTTATTCTAATCGTTAATCGTCCGTTTTACTAATCATTACTCGTCTCGATTACTAGTCGTTATTCGCCTCGTAAACCACTCGTTACTCGTCACTTTCTTTTTTCCTGGTTGCTCCTCTTAATATCTATCCGTTACTTTTTAATCCACTCGTTACACGTTGCTCCTCTTAATATCTATCCGTTACTCGTTGCTTTTCAATCCACGCGTTACACGTTACATTATCCATTACTCGGTTCATTTTCTATCTGTTGCTTGTCTCATTTTCTATGCTCTGCTCAATTCTTTTTCTTATGCATTACTCGCCGCTTAATCTACTCTTTTCTGGTCACCTTTTCTATACGTTTCTCAGCCCTTTTCTAGCTGTTGCTCATCCGATTTTCTTTCCTTTACTTGGTTTTCTTTCTTTTGCAACTCGTTAGTCTATTTTTCTTTCCTTTTCATTACTCGCCTCTTAATCTACTCTTTTCTGGTCACCTTTTCTATCCGTTTCTCGACTCTTCTAGCTGTTGCTCGTCCGATTTTCTTTACTGGGCTTTCCTTTCTTGCTATTCGTTAGTCTATATTTCTATCCTATTTATTACTCGCCACTTAATCTACTCGTTACTCGCTGATTGAATAGGCCTTGCGCACACATTTGCTATGCCTCGTGCTGCGCAGCTCACCGTCCTCGTGTGAATGGTCCTGATGCTGACACACCACTGGCGTTTCGCCATCGTGGGGCGGTGCCGTTGATGATGATGATTTATTTAAAGCGTAGGTGCGTATAAAGTCAATTGTTGAGTATCCTTGGGTGGCAACCTTCTCTGCCGCTGGCGTGGCTCCAGCTGTTGCAGAAGTTTTCGTACTTTGGTTTCGATTCTGCGCTGAGAGCGGCATATCTGACGATGTTAATCCTTCGGGCGTAACTGGCACGGTTGCCGTCAGGGATAGTCCACTGCCAAATCCATTGCACATCGTCTTAGGCGAGCACTGTGCGGGACTGCGTGGCTGATCCAAGTCGAGCACTATATAGTTAACACCTGGCAGGCTGGTGGGGGTTAGTGGCTGTGGTGGTTGCTGCTGTTGTTGTTGTTGTTGCTGCTGCTGTTGCGTTACAGACGCCACCGATTGCTGCGAGCAGTCGCGTGGCAGTAGCGGCAGATCCAAGCGATTGATATTCTCATAGCAACGTTCGTTGCCGCCAGCAGATGCCAGCGGCATTTCAAAAAGGAGACGCTCGCGCGGTGTCTCCACATTGGCATACAAGCGCAGCGTTTCATTGAGCGCTGGCGCCGACTCCTGTGGCGGCAAATCTGCTGCCAGTTGATTCTGCCGGCGCATGGTGCTAAATGCGCTGCTTGTCGAGGTGGGCGTCGCCTCTGGTGGTGTGCTGCGATTGCCCTGCTCCTGCAGTAGGCGCTGCAACGGCTGATCAAAGTAGACATTGGCATTGGTATTGATGTAGGCACCCGGTGTGATTGGCGACTGCAGAGCGCCGCTGCTATTGGCAGCACCCGTCTCGCCAGCAATTATCTGAAGATTGGGCAACGAGTCCGGTGAGTCAGTGGCTGTGGCAAGAGCATCGCTTGGCTGTTGCTGCGCCTGCAGTGCGGCACGTGCCAGCAATGGTGCCGGCTCCAAATAATTATTGCTATGCGGCTGCATATCGCTGCGTCCCATCAGCACCGACACAGAGTGCGTGGAATTAACGCGTTCACGTTCCCTTTCAACCTGTGCAAAGGCATCCGTATTGACGGCATTTATATAGCGCTGAAACATTGGATATAGCTGCTCGGCGTTGTGTATGCGAAACGTGTAGATCCCCGGCCCGGACATACAACGGCGTCCCGCCTCAAAGGAGAACAAATCACCATTGAGTCCATAGCGCCGCAGATGCTGCAGCGCCCACACAATTGGTTCACAGCCGGGCGTCAAAAAGATGAGCTCGCGTGGCGTCAATTCCAAGTAGCCGCTGCGTATGATAGACGCCTCTGGTCCGCTGGGCTGCAAATGGGCAACACGCACCCGAAACACATTGTCCTGTCGCATTTCATGCAGCTTGTTCGTGCTTGTGATACAGCCCATGACGTTCTGCAATGAAAAGTTATTGAGTATTCGTATGTTAATTGTTTTTGTCCTATGAGGCCCATTCATAAGCACGCATCACTGCCATGGGGCGCATTCACGGTACAACAAAATCACAATCAATCACTGTATGCGTTAAAATTAAAGGATAATAAGAGCATATGTGAGTTTCCCGTATACTTTTACATAAAATTCTCAAATTTAAACCAAATCTGCGAAAAACATAAAGCTTAACAAAGCGCGTAGTGAACAAAATTATGTTATGTTATGAAAATAATATATATTTACTTGATATTTACCTGCGATCATGCGAATAAGTTGGTTCTTAATTTGTAATTTCTTTGATTCAAGCGTATCTTTTGGTTGCAGCAACTGCAAGCTTTCATTTGACCACATACAGTTTGATTAAATTTTGGTAACAATCGAGAAGTATTTTTTTTATATGAAACAAATTTTTGCAGAGGCAGCCAGATGATAAAGTGATTTCCTAGAATTTTGCATTCCAAGCCTGCGCGTGACCGTCATGTTAATCGCAGCGAAAAAAAAACTCTAAGCCAACATAAAAGTTCGTAGGTGACAAGGCTGAAGAACGCCTTGTGATCGTCGTGCATGGGCCGCATATTAGTACACTTGACACACACATACATACATATGTACATACCTATACCTGCCAGTAGACACCCAAATAGTTATCTCTATCATGGAAACGGGAATTGCGTGGAATTTGATAGTTGTCACAGCTCCAGTCAAAAACGCTGCCGCTAATGTAGCGTGTGCTCCAAGTGAAGGGACGTTGTCTCCATGCTTAATCAATTATTAATCCATTTATCACTGAAATGCGGTTCAAGCAATATGTTTATTAATGTTGTTTTTGCTAAAGTGTTGCGATTCGCAACGATAACCGTCAATCGATATTTACATATGTGCGGTTATCGAAATGGCAGTGTATACACGCTACGATTTGTTGAACGACCGCGTTTATCGCTACTCCGATTGGATATTTGATAGGCGGGCGCTAATATTTATTAATTCTATTTCTCTTGGTAGGCTTGCAGAGAGTATTATAATTATTCAGGAGATTTTTCCATAATGTATATGTATATCTTGATCAGCATTAATAGCTGACTCGTTATAGCAATGTCCGTCTGTTTAAATCTAGTTTCTGTTTTTGAGCTATCATGATTAAACTTGTCGAAGATGACTCTATTTGCTGCAAGTAGAACGTTCATATACATATGGCGGAACCATTATCCATACGAACTATACTAGCTCGTCCAGAATATTGTCCAGAATTAGCTCCCAGAGGCTATTATCCTTTTCTAAACTTAAAGAAATGTCTGGAATGTGGGTCTTAACTGAAATCAATGCCTTTTATAAGAGACCTTGAAGAAATCTGTAGAAACGTTGAACTAAATGTATCGATCTAAAAAAGTGCTCATGTTTGAAGAAAATACATTTTCTTTGCTGAAAATAATGGCCTTTATTGAAATACGCACTGAATTATCAAATTGGTTTCGTATACATACATTCTTATATAATATTATATTCTTATGAGACTATAAATACATACATATATTACTTGATTTTGGCATCCTTTTAAAGGATAGTACATCTTTGTAACGCTTACGCATGCATATATATATGTACTTGATAAGGACAACAAGATAAGGCGATATTGCCATGTCAGTCTGCCTCTTTCTATGATGTATGATGATGAAACTTGATACAAAGGCATCAAATTTAGTTGTGTTTATCATCTTCTTATTGTTACAGATTGACTTAAATATAATTATTATTAAAAGTAACATTGCTTTTGCATCGGATTCTATAATATATAAAGTAAATAATTTTGTTATATTGTGCTGTATAATAAATCGAAAAAAAATTGAGCTTGGAACATTGAACATTGCTAGAATTTTTGGTTTAATTCAAATTTTAACCATTATTAACACATGTTTTTTGTGAATACAAGATTGGCACAGAATTAAAGCAACATTGCGAGATATTACAAGACACTTAAGTACTTTAGCTTACAAATAAGATAATTATAAAGGGGGCGTAGTCACCCGCCAGTGGTGCCCGCCAGATAAATGTCCATAACATCCTTGTTCAAATGCACAAATTGTCGACGCTTCGGAATGGGTTGGATATTTGGTAAGCGCGTACCATTCACGGCATTCAGACTTAACATTGGCTCATCGTCGTCATCAATTAAAGGATCTTGTGACGCTTCCGTACGCTTCCTTTTGCTGGTGCTGGGTGTCTCCTGGCTAGTTGAAAGTGAGCTGGAATCCATGGCGTAGGTCTCCGTGGGCTGCGACGATGGCTGACTTGAACTAACATCCGATATGGAGTTTGTATTGGCGCCACGCTTCAAAGCCTCCTTTAATTTGCTGGCGCGTTGCATCTTGTCATGGTAGATCTTTTCCAGCATGTCATAGCATTTGCCACAGAGCAACGATGCGAAACGTATTTCCGGATTAATATATTTGGCAAAAGCAAGCAGTTTTTTGTCTGTAATTGATTTGTGAGGCGGACGCAGTTCATGATTGCCCAAAATGCAGTAGCGTTTGTGAGCAGTTGCCGGTGTGGCTTTTGGCGTTGGCGGCATCTTTAGTTAGCACACCAAACTAACTAACTAATATTTTAAGATTTGTTTGTTGTTTTGCTTATTAAGGTTTAAACTTTACGTATCTCTCAGCGGCATCCTTGATTACATTTCCCGCCGAATCTGATGGAAAACATAAATACATATGTAAGTGTGACCGCGCTTGTTAAACTCGAAAATACTGGTGTTGTATTGTTACGTTCACAATAACTTTTATTCATCGGGCTGAACGTGAACGACTAAACTAATTCAGTGATTCATGAACAAATTAGTCCAGTGTATATGAAAAAAACTTGATATTTTAAGCACATGAGCAAAATGTTCTCATTTCCTGTGTGTTAGACACGAAAAGGAAACGAAGCAATATTTAAGACACTTAATTGAAGGTGATCATGGTAAAACATGCAAATATGTATTGTTCAAAGTTACTCTGAGCATTTCAACAGTTGAACAACTGAGCAATTTGAAAATGAACGACTGTACTAGTTCACTGCTTTATACATAAAAATTCATTTTATTTACCATAAAATACCAAAAAAATGCCAATTATTTGTAAAACATCAGGGCCCTAATATAAATATATCGATATTTCGATCGAACCATCACTAGTAACAATTAAATAAACAGTCTGTATAAACGACAGTTCGTCAAAATAACCAAGGATTACTCCAACTTATTGCTTAGTAAACAACAAATAAATAATTTTAATATGTAGTTGATGCGCAACTTATGTTGAATTATAAACGAGCAAAGATTGTTGGTCGATTTTGAATATAACAGCAGCCAACTGTCTCCGATCACTTATCTAGTTAAGGGCTGCAAAAACTATCGATAAGTATCAGCATCAGCAGCGTAAAGGTTATCGAAATGAAAAATAATGTGCCCATTCGTACACACACACAAACTCTGTTTCAGCGCATTCGGTTTGTTTGACAGCTATACGAGAGACAGAAAGTAGTTTAAAGAAAGAAGCACGAACTGCGGTTTATATTTGAAAATCAGAATATAAGAATAAAGTGAGTGTGTGTAATAAAAGTAGCGAGCCAGGTAAATGCAAATTAAAATATTCATTTCATTCAAAACAAGTTTAAAAAACACACAAAAAAAAAATGGCAAACACGAAATTTGAAAAAACCAAGCCAAGCTGTCTGAGTGCCTTTGTGTATGTGTGTGTGTGTAAGTGCGGCTGTTGAAATTCTGTATAACGCTTTGTAAATTGTACGATTGGAGTTTTACTAGTGTGTGTGAATGCGAGTGTAGGACGAGACTTTAGTGAATTATGACTTAAAATTATGTACATAAGTCAGCATAAATATATATATATTATACACAATGTGCTAAATTAAAAATGAAGTTTAATAATTCGCCAAGCACTAATGGTTCAAGTGCTGCAGACAGCTCAAAGAAGTAAAATTCAAAAAGGACGCCATACTATTGCCAGTGTGTGTGTGTGTGTATGTGAGCTGGGCGCGTTCACATAAAATTGTTTAATACATGAGCAGCCTTGCTTTAAATGCATTTAAAGTATAAATATAAAGCCGGCTTTTCTTGTATTTCAACGAGGCGAAATCGCAAACCCCCCAACCCTTTTGGACGCCAACAGTTTTTGGCATTATTTGCTGCCTTTTTCTCAATTTTGGGTGTGCCGCCTGCAGTTGCGTTGGCGTTGCCACTACGTCGCCGCTGTCGGCGTCGCTGCCGGTGGCTTTGTATCCGTTTGGCTCTCTTGCTCTCTCTCTCTCTCCTTCTCTCTCATCTACTCTCTGTCTGACTATCTCCCTTGCGCTCTGTTGCCTGTTTTACGCTCTACGTTGCTTATCAACATTCTTCCCTTGCGCGCTTCATTTATCCTTTTTTACGCTTTGTGCTGTCACTCTGTACGCTCCTTACCTTGCCGCTTCTTTCTTTTGTGCGTGCGTGTGTGCATGCGCATGTATACATTGTGTGCATGTGTGTGCGTTGTCTGTGGCTGTCTCTGCCTGCTGCTGCTGCCTTGTTCAAGTTGCCTGACTTGACTTATTTTTCATTGTCGTTGTCGTTGTCTTTGAGTTTGTGCTCTTTGTTTGAGCATTCTACGCCTGATTACACTTGCCAACACGTTCTTTCGACTTGTTTGCTAAAAATATCCTTGTGTTTGCTGTTTGTTTACTGTGGGTGGCTATAAACCTCATTTTGATTTTTCATAGTTTCTTATTCCTGAGGATCATTTAATAATAAATATAATAAATTTGTTATTGTTACAAACAAGTGAGAACCTTGCAGTCGGAAGAAAGCGGGTGGTATACACGGCTTGCACGCCCGGAGGCGACAATGGGCGTGGCTTTAATATTTGAATATCAGTTTTGGTGACAGTTTTGGCTGGGTTTACTTGCGGGGCGGTATTGAGGGCGGCCAAAACGATGTTTCTTAGTTTATACATATTTGATAACACTAGATAAACAAATATGGCAGACTAGGTTTCTTGCAGAATTGTTGTACATAAACCCAATATACTCTTGTTCCCTGTGGGAATCAAGTATCAAAAATATTGCGTCGCAATTTTGCAGTCGGTCACAGTACACAACAACAACAACAGTGCACGGCAGTAGCCTGTCAGGCAGCCACCGCCCTAACTGGCGTCGCGCCTGTCTGTGTGCGTGTGTGTGTGTGTGTGCAGCAAGTACAGTGAAAACTATTTGTATGCGAACGTCACCGGCTCAATTATACAGTTTTAATGGAAAGGAAAATTCTAAGTTAGAACCGTTTTCAAATATTGCATTTTTTATAATACGTATTTATTGAAAACAAATATTAAGGCAAGTTAAATATATTAAAAATGTATTTCAGATTTGTATTATTTTATTAATGGTTTGAAAAATCTATATATATATTTTAACATATGGTTTGCTTCTTTTTCGATAAACTTATATTTATTTTTTATGCTGCGTGTTATTTAAAACACTTTTATAAATATCTCGGGTTAAAGAGCAGATAAACGCAGGGATCTAACAATTTTTAAAGACAGGAAAATAAACATAAGGATCTTTAATAATTGGTATTCTCCAACCAAAGTTTAGTTTTTTTTTTTTTTTTTAAATTATTTTATGCCAGTAGTTATAAAGAATTATTTGTCTGACCACGTTATAAACGAGGAAAACGCTACCTCTAAAATAGTTTTTCTTTAAAATATGAGACAATCTCAAAAACCTAAGCCAATAATATTAATTTTAATTTAACGTGCTAATTTATAACATATTCAGGCCCGCCCGTTCCCAATTGAGAATATTTTCCACTCCGAATCTTCCTTGTTTTTATACTATGTTCCCGAAGGAAAAATAGTATATTAGGTTTGCGAAATGTCTGTCTGTTTGTCCGTATGAACGCAAATTTTTTCCACCCCTTGAAGCTAGAGCAACCAAACTTGTTACACATGTTGGTGTATATCGTCAATTTATAAAGTGTCAAGATCGCCTCAAAGTCAAAACCTGTCTTTTAATAGTTTTGGAGTATAAGGATTAGTTAGACTTAGTTTTTGATACTTAATGACTTAATTGAATTCGGAATTCTTAATTCAAACACATTTTAAAATACAATTCTTTAGCCTTTTTATATTCTATTTGGATAGTTAGTTTATAGAGTTTACTTATTCCAGCTTTACATTTGATGAATTGAAATTATTTACATAATTTTTCTGAACTTATTACAAATTTTTTCAAGGAAAATGGAAAGAAAAAATGCCAAAAATAATTAAAAATTAAAATTGTTTCCAGTTTATTTTGATTTATTTAATTTAAGTTGCAGAATATCAACTTTTTTGTTTGTTTTCAGCATTTCTACTGTATCTGTTGGTTCGGTCCTTCACACTGGGCATTATTTGATATGTGTGAGCATATATATGTATATATATAAAATATATATATATACTATATGTCTATATGTATGTGTGTGGTGTTACAGTTTAAACAGTTTGGATATTCATTATGTTTGCGATTGCCATTCCGAGTTGGATATGAATAGTATATGTGGCTCAGTTCGGGGCTGGATTGAAGCCGCCTCAAATTACAAACTTTGTGACTATGGAGCATTACGGGGAGGGCTTACCCCTCCCTAACCATTGCTTGTTATTGTATTTTATTATTATGATTATTGGGTGGGGGGGTATTGTGAGTGTTGTAGTTGCTGCTGACTGCGGTTGCCATAAGCGCTAAAATAAATCTTGGGGGTTATAGCTGTTAATACCGTTACGTACTGGCCAACAAGTGCAATTTGCGGTTTTAACGTAGGTGACTCGCACTGTTAAGCAAATCGCGTAACGGATTTGTTTTCTTCTGGTTGGGGTTTATTGATAAGCAGCCACAAGTTGACTCTTTTCATATTAAAAGAATCTTAGCCAAATCTACAAACAGCAGTTTCGATAGAATGTCGGCCAAATAAGTCAATAAATAGGCTTAAAAATTCTGTCAGTCTCAAGTGGACAATCTGTCAATTAACTGTCAAGTGATCTTGACTTGAAAATGTTACAGAAAAATACAAAAAATGCTAAACAATAGTTTCAGATATGTATATATGTACATATATATGTATTTAAGAATACATATACTATAAAAAACTTAAGGAATGTAATAAGAGCACAGAAAATAAAAGACAATGGCATTTTGAATCAACTTATTGGTGATATAAGTATTATTCCTAAAATCTCAGATACGAATGAAATAAAAGTATACAATGTATTAGGCCTACTCTCTTTGTACTCAATGTAATGCCAAGATTTGATCACATTCAAAAATCAATTTTAATTATATTTTTATCTTACGAGTGATGTCAGTTCTATAAAGTTAGTTGATGGTTTTTAAACCCAAGTAGAGGGTATTCTAATCTTGTCTCAAAATGTGTAATGTACTGAAGAAGGCGTTTCCGACCCAACAAAGTATATACATATATTCTGAATCAGCAAGAATAGCTGTGTCGATATGGCGATGTCCGTCTGTTTCTATGCAAACTAGTCTCTCAGTTTTAAAGCTATTGTAATGAAACTTGGCGCAGACCCGTCTATTTGCTGCAGGCTGTACATATGTCGGAACTGGCCTGATCGGACCACTATAACATATAGCTGCCATAGGAATGATTGGTAGACAACTATGTTTTTGTATGAAAACCTTTTTTGTTATGAAAATATCCTCACCAAACTCACCCAAACCAAGTTTCTAGGGAGTTTATACAATCTGACCAAATTTGGTCAAAATCAGAACACTTTATTATATAGCTGCCATAGGATCGGGTGAAAAATAGAGTTTTTGCATTGAAAAACTTTTTGTACTACATACAAACTAAGAAAGATTATACTTATTATACTTCAAATAGTTTCCTAAAATTTGATTAATATCGGATCACATAGGAATAATCAAACGAGAATTGAGATTTGTATTAAAACATTTCTGTTAGGAGTATATAGCTTCGGCACTGCGAAGATTCCCGTTCTTTCTTGTTTTTTAATTTCCTAATATAATAAGATCAAAGACTATATTTAATATGCGCAATGAATACTCAAGTGAAGGTAAACAAAAGAAGAGCTGTAAAAGCATATAGTTTTGAAAGATTTGTTGATAAGGAAAGATAAACAATGTTGATTAGGGTAAGGATTGAAAAAAGTGAGTGCGCAATTACTATATATATTTAATATAACTATATGTGACTCATGCTAATCTCAAAATATTTAGCTTTGGCAATTAAGATGTTTTAGATTAGCACGTAGATTGTTTTAAACAATATTTAGAATTGTAAAGATTTGTTGGGTGGTAGGATGGGTCGGTAATTAAGTTTATTAAGGACTATTCTGATAGAATATATTGTATTAAATCAATGGATGGGAAATTGGGTATTTAATATCATCAAGGTGTTACCAGATGCTTTTATTTATGTCCAAAATTCTTTTCAAGTCTGAGGAAATTCCCATGATATTCTCTATATCTAAATAATGTAATGGAGATGGATTGGTTTGGTATGTCCGAGGCGAGGCCAGAGTCAGCTTTTTATCTCAACAATAACAACAAAGAGTGCTCGCTTTTCTCAAACAACGCAGTTTGTGCCGATCGGGCAGCATTATTTCCATTTCCCATCCTTATCTCCGGCCGGCCTAACGCCCCGACCTGTCTGCTGCGCCGCTTCCCCCGTTTCTGGCCCCCACAGATCTTTATGATTTGTTTGTTATTGTTGGGGGGATCGATTTTTGCTTGAACTAGGAATATATATATTCGAATGTGGCATATTTATATTTTATATAAGAGGCTGCCTGCTGCTGCTGCTACTGCGGCGGCTGCTTTTTGTTGAATTTGCATTCATAACAATTTCAATTGCGCGCCACCGATTGCTATAAATAAACAAATAAACACCTACTTATTTATACTGTCAGCAAAATAAGTTTAAGTACAGCCTGCCTTTTATTTGATTTATGCAAAATTATGGAATACAATTTCAACAAGATGACTTTCCGAAATTAAATTAAATACAATTTTATTTTCGAAGTGAAAAGAACAAATAAAAGTGTTCATATTTCAGGAGAAAAAAGCTTAGGGAGTTTTTTAATTAATCATCGCTGGCGCTTTTTAAAAAGAAGAAGCAGCACAGCCACGACTTAAAATGCCTCGCTTGCGCTGTCGCTTGTGTGAGTGCGTCTTTGTGTATGTGTGTGTCTATGCTTAATTGTACGAAGATGCGATCGGAAATTTTCGACCTGGGTACAGGGAGTTTTGTAGTCGGGTATACTCGACTATACCATCTTACTGATTTAGAATTTCAATCATTGAAAATTTTTGTAACTTCGATTGTAAATGATACTTAACTACTGAGCTTTTAGCTGTAATTATCGATATGTTTTACTCTCGATAGTTTTTGTTCGTACAAGGATACATATTTAGTGAGCTTTTAGCTGTAATTATCGATATGTTTTACTCTCGATAGTTTTTGTTCGTACCAAGATACATATTTAGGTAAACTATCATTAAAACATCCTAAATTAAGGAAAAACCGGAATTGAAATTAAAAATTTAAGAAAATACTTTGAATAAGTTTGCGTTATCTGCTTTTTATGTGTACCAAATCCATAAATTAAGACTAAAATACGTTTATATTAAAACTATCGATATAATCGATGGTGCCAATTATCGACTATTGAAATCATTGAATTGGGGCCACTTGGGGGCCATAGTTTTGCAGCACTATTATTATATCAAAGACTTTTCCAGTGTCATTAATGGATATTAACCAGTTTTATCAGAGAGAGGGAGAGAGAGAGAAAAGAGCAAAGTGTAAGTAAATTTAGTTTGCTCACTGTACATGTGCTCTTGTATGTTTTTGTTGTGTGCGTCAACTACTTGGCGTATTAGTATTTCAAGTGGTTAGGATTGATTTTGATCGGTTTGGGAGGGGGGACGACGGGGTTAGGAGAAGAGAGTGGCATAAAAATGTGCTGCCTTGATGAAAAAAAAAATACGAGAGTGTATTCAAAGCAAACCGCAACACATACATACATACATACATATGTATGTATGTACATATGTACAAGATGGCGCTGGTACAGGAGATGATGGAGTGACGGCACGCTGCCTTAAGAAACATCTTTCACACACATGTTTCGATTGTGTTTGTGTGTGTGTTTGTGTTTGTGAGTGGGCAAGGGCAAGGGGAAGGGGGGACACTGACAAGCCATGTCAACACTTTGGCATTCCGCAAGCCAAAATTTGTGCAGTCGAAGTTCTATGCAATAATCGATAACAGTCAACGAAAATTCATTTTTCAATTAAATGATAAGCAATTTGATAATAAGTCTCAACTTAACTAATTAACAGACAGAATTCAGAAGTCACCAACAATTTAGCTGATCGAAGAGAAGCACTCCCTTCTCTCTCTCGCTCGTTCGCTCACTTTCTACACCCTGTCTTTCTTTGGTACATTGTAATGTCATTGTTTATTTAAAGTTGTTGCTTCTTGGTGCAGCAGCGCCCGCTTGCTGCCATGTGGGGTCATTGTGTGAAGCATGAATGGCAAAATAAAGCAATAAAGTGTGCATGCATATGTGAGTGTGTGTGTATGTATTAGTTGCCGCCGCCAAGGCTCATTAGTTTTGTTATTGACTCCTTACGCATTGCATGCACAACAACAGCGACAGCAACAACAACAACAACAACAATATCACTATCGCTTTTATCGATAGCTGTTGATGGTCACTCAATGCAATATTGTTGAAGAAGCCAGCCAGCCAGCCCGCATTTCAGCTGTTGACGCCGCCGCTGCGCTGCTGACGCTTCCGGCCTTTCTTTCGCTCTTTCCCTCTTTGTCTGTTTACTGCCTTCTGCTTCTGGTTCTGGCTCCGGCGCTGGCTCTGCTTGCAAGTAGAAGTTTCTTTTTTGCTTTTGTGCTGCTTCTGCCTGCTACTTCTGCTACTGTTGCTGCTGCTGCTGCCTTCAGCTTCAGTTTCAGCTTCGTCGCTGATCGTGAGTCGGCCAGCAGCAGCAGTCGTCGTTTGTTGTTTGACTTGAGCGGTTTTGTGTACGGTTTATTATATTTGTATTTGTGTGCGGCGGCTTTAACGAGTCCGTGTAATTCCACTTACTTACTGTGTGCTGCCTTTGTGCGTGGTGTACTTGTTGTTGATAGTGCTATTATTATTAACTGTTTCAATTCAAAGCCATAACTAAGCAATTGGCATAGAGAAAAGCTCTTCATTCTATACAATCAACTTCTGTGGCCACCCGCGCAGTTGACGCGACGGACACACGACAACAAAGAGTAAGTACCGGAAATATGTAAGCAAGGCAATCGTCAACATTTGTTATTTTTTGCCATGTCTTATGAATTATTGATGGATTTATTAAAATGCCGTTTACAATACCAAAGTGGTCCGCTTTGAATTTCTAATCAGTAAGCTGAGCGCGCGCCACTTGTGACAGCTCAATTCTAAGCAATAGAAAAAGCAAAAGCAATCCCGATCCCTCCCCGGCCACAGGCCAGCTTTAGCTTTTGGTGACTAATTGGCACTCGCCTTTGTTTCTACTACCTTTATTGCTACTACTTTATTTTTTATTACCCACTTTTTACTAGAAATGAGCAGTAGTATCGTTGTACCTGTGACTGACTAACCAATGTCATCTCACATTGTGATTGAATCGCGAGAGTAACAGACAGTTTAACAGTTGCAGTCCTCTTATTTGCAGTAACAGTCGCAATTCACAACTTAGCACTGTTATTAACAGAGCAAAAACCATTTTAACAGTAACATTCCATGTTAAGATATTAAACTCAAATGTAATTATGTAAATACTTTAATAACCAGTAATAAGTTAATTAATAACTTAAAAAATTATAATTTTTTGCACTGTCAAAACAATTACTTAACAAGCTGAACGTATTTGTGTTAGCTATATACATATTTGAAATTAGAAATAGGAAAAGTTTATAGTCACTGTGACAATATCGCTCATCTCTACAACTTACAAACACACTAACATACATACATACGTACATAGGTTTTTCTGTTGCACGCTTATGTGTTTTAATTAGCCGCGAAATCCAAAGACTAAAACAGAGCGAGAGAGGAAGAGAACAAGAATGGCACAACCGGTTCAGCCAGCAGTGAGCAGCGAGCAGCCGCAGCCCACTTTTTTCCAGCTACGCTTTCTACTTGCATCCGCATCCTTCGACAATATTGTGACGTTTGTGTGTGTGTGTGCTCAATAGTGTTGCCAAATTTTGTGCAGAAAAAAAGCTAGTTTTCGGGAGGAGATTGAAGTTGTAAGCTCCCGACTGTTAAATACTCTCTTCTCAGAGTGTGAGTGCACGTGGCATAAATTATATATCTTAAGCTGATCCTCAGCGATTGTCTTTTTACAATTTTGTAAATTTGGTATACAAACCCAATATACCCATCATCTCTATGAGCATACATTATGATAACTTTCAGCGTTTTAAATATTTTAATAATTTATATTATTTTCATACTTTGACAATCTCATCATTCATATTGTCATACAGTTTGTACTAATTAATTTTAAATATCTATCAATTGATAAAGATTCCAAATTTATTGTTGTACCTATAACCTTCAAAATTTATGAAGCACTTTTATCATAGGGTTGTGTTTTTTGCGTTTCATTTTTCGTTATGATCATTGCCCTGTGATCTTATCTAATAGTTTATAGTAAAATATACTCCTTATGGATTCGTAGTTCATGCCCAGCTATATAAAAATCACGTATAAGTTAATATAAATCAAAACAGGCAAGTTGTTCCCACTTTCGGCAAGTTTTTGGATGCATTTACTTGCTTATTACCTCAACTTCTATTCATTTGAGATAGGATTTAAAGGGAAAACAACTTTTAAGCATAAAGGCTCAAAACTCAATTTTTTAATAGCCAAAAAAGCGCAATAGACAACACTGGTGTTCAAGTTTGTAGGTACACTTGCCTCCTCAAACGTCGTCGTTAAACTTTCGAGTGAGTGGGCCCCACGTTGCCTCGTTGAAAAAGTTTGCAAGCGAATTTGGATAGGATTCACCTTTTGAATATCAGGTTTTTTGTCGGACAATGTCAATACTTTATTACTCTAACAGTGCTGTCAGCACTTGGTCATAAATTTTCACCAACTTTCGTTTAAAAGTTAACTAGAAAAAAATCATTTAAGTTACACTAAAGTCTAGTTATTTATTAAATCATTTAGTGTATGTGTATACCCATAAATTGTTGGAGTATATGTAAAAGAAATGAGTTCTGTTCCCGATTCCAATTACATTCATATTACTCGCATTCATTTCTGATAAAAAGGTTTGAGACATTACAATCTTGTTGGGATTTGAACCCATACGTTTTGTGTCAGGGATCAACACCCTTGGACCATTTTTATTTCAAACCAATTGTCAATTAAGTAATCTTGTATATAATTTGTCAAATGTTTTCTCAATGCAAAGTTCATTGACAATTTGAGAGCTGTTTTCTAGAAAAAAGATTTCTTTATTGAAGCTGTAATCAATCGATTAAAATGCCATAACCAATTGAACATACTTTCTAAATAGAAAAACTATTATATTATTCGGAAATGGAAACATCAAATAATAGAATTCAAATAATTGTTTATTTTTTTTGGAAACGGAAATCAAAGTAAATATATTTTGTGAATATATTTGAATATATTTACTGGGAAGTAAAAAATGCGGAATTCTTTTTTGTTTTCTTTCTACGCAAAGAAAATGAAAGATTCACTGAAATCTGCCAGTTTATCTACTTTCTGTCTGATTTATTTCGTCGCAGCGACCACATGCCTGCAAAATCTGGTACAATGTTTGTCAAGATGACTTTTTTCTTAAAGCTTATCATTTGATATGCTGTTGTCACATAAGTAGCAGATATCTGCTTTTTATAGCACTAAATATTTACATACTATGTATAATTTTATGTACATATAGTGTTTTGGATCACGTAGCTCCCACTCAGCGTTATATACTACTAGATTCGATTCAAAAGAAAATCCAAGAATTTAATCGTCATCCTATTGTTAAACGAATATAAATTCTGATTCACATACAATGCAATTGATAGGGAGTTTCTTTGTGTGCCCCATTCGTTTATCAATTAAGTGTTGCCTTCTACAGACACTTCCTCTCTATTACTGTACATTCTTTTTTTATGCCTCTTTTTTTTATCATTTGTGGGGGGGTTCGTCGTATAGAGATAGCAAAGCGGGTATTGACGACTACCGTTATGGCAATGAATGTACATATTTATATGTACTGTACATATGTATGTGCATTTATATTTGGTCTATGTTGTATGTAGTATTATATCAATAATTGTGAAGATTTCAGTCACTTTACCGACAGACGACATGCCACATGACAACAATAAGTAAAGAAACTGACCGGAAATGATAATTGAAAAATATATATTTTCTTCATTTTTTAAGTATTGTAAGACTCGTACGTAGAGAGAGTCAGATAGATATATGATTGTATGTAGTGTAGTTTATTTTCCAACTTGCTACTAATTATGGAATGCACTCATTTAACGTATCCTTTAGCTTTTGTCACAATGCATAAAACAACAACATAAACCACACAACGTCAAACCAATTATATCCGGTTACTTGAGACATTCCCTGAGTTGCGCTCTTGTGCTTCTTCTTCGTCTTCTCTTGTTGTTGTCTGCTTTTCGCACAAATTTTCCCAAAGTGTGTAGTACTTCCTTCAATTCCCTTTTGCTGCGTGGGCCACAAAATTGTTCTTGTACAAATGTATGTATGTATGTGTGTATGTATTTCCTCTTGTCATATTGTGTGCTTTGTGCACTTGTGTTTAAGTGCATTTCATATATGTATGTACATACATATGTATGTAAATTTGATTTCTGATTTGGTTTTGTGTTATATTTAGGCGTGGCTTATCAGTAGCAGAAATACAAATAAACAAATGTACGTATGTATGTACATATATAAATGTATGTGTGTATAAAATAGCAAACCAAATGACAAATATGCAATGCAATGCATTTGTATGACACATATTTGTGTTATACGTACATATGTACATATGTAGTATATGTGTGTATGTAGATTAAAGCTGTTCATATTACAATTGACGGAATTAGTTCAGTAGTTCCATTTTTCCAGATTCTAACTAATTTCCCTATTAGTCCGTTCGTGCCTTTAACAAACAGTTTCTCTAGTTCGTTCTTTCGTCTGTTTAGTGCGGATCAGTTGAACGACAATGGGACTCAAATGAACGATAAGCAGGGATTTAGTTCATTGGTTCACTCTGAAGATTAGTTCAATTGAACTAAGTCTGAATGATTCGGTAATGCAACTCTAATGTGTTTTGTGTTTTTATGGTTAAGTCAACTGCACTTTGCTCCTTTTACTATTAATACTCATATATTTGCACTTGCGACGACTATTAGCCGCCTAGCGACTGATTGAAGAAATTGAAAGGAATGAGGCTGAGATGCATTTTCTATTGCATACAAGTACATACATATATGTATGTATGTATGTATGGTGTGAGTGTCAGCTGTGAAGTGCATGTAAAGGAAAGCAAGAAGAGAACGAGGGATGCTGAGAATGAGAGTGTGGTGGGCGTTCGTTTGATTAGTTTATAAAAGTTCAATTACGTCTGGTTTTGCGGCTATAAGTGCGCGCGCACTTAGCAAGTTCCCAGTGCTATAAATGCCCTATACAATTGTACGACAATGCAATCAACTGGAATGTACATATGTGTATGTATGTATGTAGCATGACATGAAATTAATGTTTGTCCAGTTGGCCGGCCCCCGGCGAGTGTACGCATTCCTGCACAATCAATTTAATTTACGTATCGTCTGAGCTCGTAGCGTGGATCTCTGTTGGCAGCGATCTTCTAGTGGTAATGCAAGAGGAAGGAGGGGAGACGAAGCAGAAGCAGAAGGAGGAGTAGCAGGCGTCAAATTGAAAGCGCAGCCGCAGCAGAGCAACACAACAGCTTAAAGTGTCAAAATTGATAGAGAGCAGACAATTGAACACATACATACATACATACACACATGCATACATGTAGCTCTTTGTGTAGCTGTTGTTGCATTTCGAACACGCTTCATTGTTGATAAATGCGCTTTTATTTATAGACGACACCACTCTGCTCCCGTGTGTGCGTGTATGTGTGTGTGTGCTCTTGCTTTCCTTTGTCCCTTCGTTTATAAATTTTCTTTGACTTGGAACACAACAAAAAGGCGCGGCTCAAAATCAAGCAGCGTGAGACACCAGCAGCATTTCCATTATATTGTATTTGTACGACACATCAAAGGTCAAGTTTAAATTGAATTTAACTAATAGAAGCCACAAAAAAAGAAACTTAATGCCCTGCACTCGCTTTTAACAATGCCGACGCAGACAAAATTGAGTAATTTTAATGGAATAACCAAATTTTTTTTTATTTTTGACTGTCAATTCGACTCCCCTGGACGAGAGAGAGAGAGAAAGCAGAGCGAGTGTGTCTGTTAAGTGCAATGTTAATCTAGTGCTATGCTAATCTTGTTATCTCTTTGGGTTTGCATTTTCTGCACGTCATGCCATGTGCCGTCAGTCTGGCAACGCTGTCACATATTTTTTTGGTGGGCCGCGGCGGCGCGCTCAAATGTTTTCACACGCCTCCCCCATTTGATGCTTGGCTGTGACGTAGAGTTGGCGCCAACATCAACGCCAGCGTCAGCGTTAGCGTCGCCGCCTCGTTGGCATAGCAACGACGGGCAATGACCGTACGTTGCGTAAATGTAGTAGTAGTAGAATACTAGTAGTAGTAGTAGTAGTAAAACGCCGGCCGGCAACCCTCTGCTGACATTTCTCTTGTTGTCCTTGTTCTCTTGTCCTTTTTGATGCGTCATACCGCAAATTTACTTGCGCTTTTATGTCCATGTTGTTGTTGTTCTTGTTTTCGTTGCCTTGCTTTTTGCTTAGTACGCGCACAATTGGTTATTGTGCAGTCTATTTTGGTAAGGGTTAAATTACGGCTACACCTGTGTTTACTTGTGTGTGTGTGTGTGTGAGTGTGTATGTGTGTGTGGCGGCATATTCCAACGATTACTCATCAACATTTTTGCATACAGTCTCGCCCAATAGGTTGAAAATTTAATTTGAATTTTTATGATCAAATTAATTGCTGCCTCTCGTTTTTCTTCTCTTTATTGTTGCTGTTGTTGTTGTTGTTGTACTTTTTGTTGCCTAGCGTTAAATTTGCTTGAAATTTACTTTTATTATTCTTATTGTTGTTGTTTTTTTGATCCAAAACATTGTAAGTAGGTGTTGTTGTTCAGTTTGTTGTTGTTGTTGCGTTATGGTGAATTTTTCTTGGGTTCATTGAACGCAAAACTTTTCATAAACTGATGAAACGTGATGTTTGTTTGCTCTTGGAATCTTTCGTTTCATTTTCGTTCGTATTCAATGACGATATTTTATATATTACAGTATATACTTACAGTCAACACTTGATACGTTGAATTATGCGTAATGTCAGCCAAATAGAATTTGATAATATTATTTGTAAGTTATATTATAGGCATAGATAACGTTTATCTTCATTCTGATTCATATATTTTGAACTTTTCGAATGCGAAAACATGATTGAATTAGTCGATTTCAAAAGTTGTAAATATTACTCCATGTACCCACGTCTTCGACTCTGTAAGATTGGAGCTATCTCCCCCCGCACCCCCCTGCAATTTGATAAAAACGTCTTGCAGCCAGAATTTTAAATATATATCCCTGGAAGTTGGCATTTATTATGCTTGGGTCACTCTTAATCTGCTGCAAAAATTTCAACACGATCGCACAATAAACACGGAAGTTATTCACGAAAGAAGATTTAGTGCCGAAGAGCGGGAAGATGGGGAAGAAGCAAGTAGGCGCAGCCACAATACATAAAATACAGGGAGTTTCGTATTTGGGTATACTCGCCTATAACATTCTTACTAGTTTTGAGTTAAATATTTGAAATCAAAAGGAATTTACAGTTTTCTCGGTCTCTGACAAGTCATCTTAATGTATTCTTATATATTTATCTTTAATTTATTTGATAAAGTAAAGTTGTTACTCCAAAATTACAGTTTTAAGATCATGTATGTTATATATAAATCCATAATATAGGATATTATAGGAGAAACTTGTTTAAGCGCAAATATCTTTGGCATTTTCTTATAAATATATGTTTATTGATTAACACTAAGATTTCTGGGAAAGCATGTTCTTTTAATGGAGTATTTAAGAAATTTCAACCAAATGAATTAAAGAATTTATTTAAGAAATTGAGCTGATGGGAGATCTTTTCGCTCTGAAGGGTGAACAATAAAATTGAAAGTCGCAGTACACAATTATGAAATAAATAATAATATTGTCAAAATAAGTTAATATTGTCAATCCTAAGTTCTTTCCTAAAGAAATTCCCTAAGGAACCAATTGAAACCTGGCTAGTACCAGCAGAAATAGCTGATAAAGCGGAACGCTAATAAGAGATATTATATACATATATCCGATAAGTACATGCATACTTAATATATAAATATATAGAAGATATATAGTACATATATAAATACTCGCCTTTGTGCCTGCTACCTACCCAAGGAGGTTCTCTAGTACATTTAGTGGTTTTTTTTTATTTTACAACCCCTAAACATGACGAAACTTTTCGCTTTTAATTTTTGCGTCCGAACTTCCCATACCCCCCGACGACAGTACCGCGCCTTCCGCCTGCTGCCCCGTTGCAACACTCTAGCCCCGCCTCGTCTCTCACTTCCATTAAAATTCTTCGGTACGGTTTCTGTTTCATTTACCGAGTCGACGAGTAATTCGATTTTGAAAGTGACGCATAGCACGTCAGTAATAACAAGAACAAGAGCCAAGGGAGGGGTGTTTAATGTCGCGCCCTCCCGCCTGCCCTCTCGCTCTCTTTTACACACTCGCTCTCCCTCTCTCTCTTTTGCTCCAAGTGTGTGTCAGTCTGTTGTGTTTCATACAAATTTCCTGGATAAGATGATTCATTTTTGCCGGGCTAAATTGTTCCACGATTGCTATGTCTACTTTAGCATTATTCATTAATATAATATATAGTATATATATATATACTTGAGTAGTTGTTGTTTTTGAAGAAGCACTGCGTATTCTACTGATAAGCTGGCCAACGACCCTCAACTAGCTGGGTGAGCGGAGATGAGCTGGTGACTGTTCATACATTTTTTCACTAAATATGATGAAATACTTTTATAAAAACAGTTAACTAATAGAAGCATTGGAAGAGAAACGATCTATATATGTACATTTTCACATAAAATATATATAAATAATATATATATAATATATATAATATAATATATATACTATAACATATTTAAATGTATTTGAATGGCTTACAAAATAATATTATAATTATAATTTTTATAAATTTATTATAATAATTACTTTTTACTCCCTGTACCCATAAAATGGGTAAAAAAGGGGCACTAAATCTGTGCAAATGAGAACAGAGACATCTCCAAACCTATAAAGTATATATATTCTTGATCAGAGATCAAAAGAGATTTCGATTTGGCCATGTCCGTCTGTCTGTCTGACCGTATGACCGCGTCGATCTCAGCAACTATACGAGCTAGAGACACCAAATTTGAAATGTAGGTTCCTGTAATACCATACGCAGATCAAGTTTGTTTTCAATTTCAGATATTTCCCTACGTTCCCCGAAGTGCCGAAGCTATAAATAGCCTCTTCGGAATGTTTTTTTTTTATACAAAACTCAATTTTCGTCTGATTGTTCCTATGGAAGCTATTTGGTTCAATTTTCCTAAAATATGAGAACTATAACAAAACTCTCACTTAGTTTGGTTGTAATACAAAAAGTTGTTCATACAAAAACTCATTTTTCATCCGATCCTATGGCTGCTATGTGATATAGTGGTCCGATTTGAACCAAACTTAGTCAGATTGTATAAACTATCCAAAGACTCCGCTTGGGTCAGTTTGGTGAGGATACTTTCATAGACAACAATGTTTTTCATACAAAAATATAGTTTTAGACCGATTCATTCCTATGGCAGCTATATGTTATAGTGTTCCGATCCGTACGGTTCTGATACATGTACTGCCTACAGTAAAAAGAAGGGTCTGTGCAAAGTTTCATCGCTATATCGACTCGGCTATTCATGCTGATTCAGAATATATATACTTTGTTGGGTCGGAAACTTTTCATTCAGTCCGTATCGTATAAGTTCGCCGCTTTGAAGAATACCGAATAGCTATGAATTCTTCATCCGCAAGTTTCTAACGAAATCGGACTTCGGAAATGACCTGATTATCGTTTAAATTCAAATAATAAATATTTAATAGGCTGATTAAAAAGTTCAATTAAGTACAAAATATGGAACACGAACCCGAAGAGACTTGGAAAAGTATCGATATTGCTAAAGGTCCTTTTTTTTTGTTAACTACAGTCAACGAACTGCAACTGCTTTAAGGATGTTGTAGGCAACCAGCATGACCTTGGCTAGTCTGATCTTTTCACTTTCCGGTTTAAGCAGCGCATTGTAAAAACTTAAGAAGTGTATCTCCGCCGGACAGGTCTGTTTGGTGGGCCTACGCTTAAAGCGCGGATCGGAGCTATGTTTTCTGAAGTAATCATTAACGAAATTGGCCACGTCGGCGGACAACTGTTGATTCATGAGCCGCAAACCGTGACGCTTCAAGGACTGCGCTATAAGCTTGTCCTCCGGCGATGATTGGCTGTTGTCCTCGAGCGCACTAAGCATATCTCCATAGAATCCAGCCAGGGTGGTTAGCACACCTGGCGGATCAATCAGCACCGGCACACGAATATCGTAGAAATTGCTCAGCAGGCTGAGATCTGCTGCTGAGCTAAGCTCTGTTAGCATTAGCACCTCTGATCTGTCCAATTCGTCCATTAGTATGCGAAGCTCATCGATACGCTCAGTCAATGCTCGATTGTCCTGTTTATTGCTCAGCTCTTTGATGGCCTGCTTAATGTATCGGCTGCCAGTCAAGAGCGATGATTGCGTGAATCTTAGCAACAGCTGAGCCAGGAACTCTACCATCTCGTTGTGCAGTGGCAAGCTCTGGAAACTGCACTTCTCCATCTCCGTCTCCGGTTTGATCTGTGCGCAGCTTGTCTGAATTTGTGGTACATCTTAGAGTTACAGAATCGCGAGTATTGTGTGGCAACTAACCCGTAGAGCAGCAACGAAAGCAGCAGCGTTGACAAGACCTTCTGTAGCCTCATCTTTCTAATGCCAAAATCAGACTGTTTTCTCAATTGGTTATGGAAATCAGAGCTATTAACTCAGAAACTAGTTTAGAGCGTGTCCAATTCACCAGCTGTAAAACAATCAACGACACTATCCATAGTATCGTATAGGAAGCATTTCTGAAATTTGAAGAATCGCAACAAAACTCCCAAAAGTCCACCTGCTGTGGACCCTTCCTGGAACGAAGCAGCTTGAAATACTTTACACAAATACTTTATTTATTGAAATGTGATAAGATTGTCAAGTGCCCAAAGAAGAGTTTTAATAATTGTCTAAGAAAGACGGGCTTTAAGTAAAGTTAAAAGACAATTAATAAAAAATATAAAAATGGTTCAAGAATAGTCAATGAATCTACATACTAATTAAAGCCATACGTTCAATTTTCTATTTAATGCATATATTGTCTTTTTGGTTAAATGAAAAACCCATTTACCTGTGTAGAAATAAACAAACATTTTGAATTTGCTTTTGTAAATATCTAAAGTTTAAGCTACCATTTCAAGAAAAAAAGGACACACCAAAGCTGCCCTTTCTTTGAATAACTTTGTTTTATCCAAGACTGGTTTTATTTTGTTTGTCAAACTTATCTAATCAAACTTGTTGGCATTTCTCAATCCTTGCTTAAAAGTAACTTAAAGCCTTTTAAAAACTTCTCAATCTTTGATGAAACAGATCAAAACTAAATGAGTTCTGAAGAGTGTGAACATTTACCAGAAATTTGCAAATTAGTTTCCATTGCAAGGTCTTGAAATCAAATTGAATATGCTAACTTTTATCTAACGATTTCGTTTCCTCTTGTTTTGATTGGAATCGTAAAGTTGAATAGACCTGGAATATGATTAAGTATGAGCTGTGTTCAATTTAGTGACAGGCACGGAGCATATTTACTTTAAAACTCAGTAGTCTCTATAGCGCTTGTTAGACATTGAAATTCTAGCGTGAAAAATTGCGAGAATTTGTCTTTAACTGAGACGAAAGTTGTTGATTTTGACATGGATTCTTGATTGGAATAGAAATGGTTGTATTCTCAAGCAAGTTGCATGAAAATATTGCATGATATATTGCTGCGCGCTAGATTAGTTTGTGTTTACAAGCAAGAGTTGCTTGACTGCACTCACAGTCAGACTCTGCCATATTGTTCGTCTTTAGTTGAACAATAAGAAGCAAAGGCATTAGCGAAATGACGCACAGTTTTGTTGTAGAGCGTGTGCAAGTTGCAAGTTTGTTGTGCGGTTGCCGCCTGCGGTAGAAAGAAGAAGTTGGCGTGCATTGAAATGTCAAATGTAAAAATAATATATAAATAGCAAGTTCATTTGAAAGTGTGCTTTGCCATTTCTCGACACTTGAAACAAGACGAACTAAACATAGATTAACAATAAAATATATATATATATATATTTCTACACATGTACAATATAAAATGCTTAACACACATAATTATTATACATATGTATATAAAATATAATAAATGCATTATTAATTTGCTGTTATATTCGAAATTCTTGTTGTTGGAACATTTACAGAACTGATACAGGACCAATTAGCAATTAAAGAGGACCAGCAAAAATGGGTAAAGCTCAAAGCAAGCGTTCAATTGATATCACCACCGATCCGAAGAAGATTGGCGAGGGCGACGAGGTCGCTGGCAAAGTTGAGAAGATTGAGGATGTCGATCAAAATGCGGCGCCGGCATTAAACGGCGACGCAGCGACGCCACAGGATAAGAAGGACGATGCGGCCGCAGCGGGCGAGGTAAGCATATCAAAAGGATATCAAGTAAAAACTGATATTAATAAGAGTTCATTTGTAGAAAAAGGAGCCTGAGACTAACTCTGAGAACGACAAAGATCTGACCACGGAGAAAATTGCTGCAGACGCTGAGGGCGCCGCTGGCGATGCGGTCGCTGAGGCTGCAAAGGATGAGGCTGGTTCACCCAAGGAGGGCAGTGCTGCCGCTGAAGAAATCTCACCATTGGCCGATGAGAGCATCAAGTCCAAGTCCAAGAAGGATAAGGTGAAAAAGAAATGGTCATTCCGCAACATCTCGTTTGGCAAAAAGGACAAACAGAAGCCAGCCAAGGCAGAGGAGCCAGCTTCACCAACATCAGCGGCAGCAGCATCAGCATCAGCGGACGCAGCGACAGCAGATGCCTCAACGAACGGCGAGGCGGAGCAGCGGCCGCCAGCAGAAGCAGAGGCAGAAGGAGCAACTGCAGCAGCAGCAGCAGCAGTCGCCGCTGAGGTAAATTTAATTGTGAATTCAAATTATCTTTGACAAGTAATCGATTAACTGTTGGAATTGTTGCAGCCAAGCGCGGACGCAGCAGCTGCAGATGCGGCGACGGCCAAGATTGAAGCGAAACCCACTGAAAATGGTGCAGCCAGCGAACAGGAGAAGCAACAACAGCCACAACAGGAACAACAATTAAACGGTGATGACAAGACAGCCGCCGCCGCCGCCCCAGCAACAGCAAACGAGGATGCGATCAAATCTGAGACTACCGCCACCGAGACAAATGTTGAGACTGCTTCAGCTGCTGCTGCTGCTTCTGTTGTCGAGCAGAGCGTTGCTGTTGTGCCCGAGCCGGCAGCAAGCAACAACGAGAGCAGCGAAGTTGTTACCAACGGACATGGCACAGCCGCAGCCGAGGCAGTGTTGACCAATGGCGAGAAGAACGGGCCATCCGAGCCAGCCAACATCAATATTGTTGCCGACGAGCCACATCAGAATGGCACAAATGGAGTTGGCGAGAACAACGAGAATGAGAACGAGAACGAGAAGGACACGGCCACGCCACCGCCAACACCAACAGCAGTTGCCGAGTCCGAGGCTGAGATAATTAAGAACAAGTCGCAAATTGAGGTAATGCAATTAGACAACGCAAACAACACTGTAAATACGAATACAAAAACAGCAACAACAACAACAACAGCAACAGCTACTGAGAACACCACTATCACAATCAGAACAACAACAACCACTGAGACCGAGACCCATGCTGCAGCCGCAGAGTTAGTTCAGACCCAAACCAACACCCAACTAAATAACACACTACTACAACCTAATATCACAACCAATACCACAACCACAAACACCAACACCAATACAACAAGTACAACCACCACCGACAATTCCGTCTATCTTCCCACCTCCCAAGCGCAGGACGAAGTGCATACCGACGCCGCCGAGGAAGAACAAGTGGTCGCTGCTATTATAGCGGCAGTTAGTAGTGAGTGCTCTGATCCTGATCCTGATTCTGAGACTTTTGTTGCTATCGCTTCTCCAACTGAGAGCGAGTCTGCTGAAACAACTTCTTTGTCTCCAGCTGAAGCCGAGCCAGAAACGGTTTCGGCGGTTCCCGTTCCGGTTCATACTGATAACGAGTCTGCTGAACCTTCCACTTCAGAAACGATTCCGGTTCCAGTTCAAACTGATAACGCTGAACCTGAACCTTCTACTCAAGCTGAACCCGAAACAGCAACGGGTTTGGTTTCTGTTGTCCCTGTGCCCCAGCTAGAACTTGAATCCGAGGCACCCCAAATCGTTGCAGAGTCGCAGCTTGTTGCTGATTTAGTTTCTGTTGATGATAGTCAAGTTGAAGCTGAAGCTGAGGCGGATGTTGTGGCCGTTGAGTTCAGTCAGCCGCCTCCATTGCCCAAGTCCCCACCACCCTCGCGTGTATCGGCATTTGCATTGACTACAGACGATGAAACAACGCACGATGACGATGACAAGTTTGTGGCAGAGAAGGAGGAGCAGAAGGACATACAAGAACTACCAGCAGCGCCCGCAGCGGAGCCAGATGCAATCCTTCTCGCCGAGATTGAACAACAGGCGCATGTTATTGTTGAGGAAATAACTGAGCAGGCGGCCGATATCCTTACCGAACAAGACAAGCCAGTGGAGGAAGACAAAATCGATAACATTAGTGAGGAGTTTACAAATACTATCGTCCGGATTGTGACTGATGTCGATGAGGACGATAACGAAACCGAACAGCCAGAGGTGATCATCAGCAAGGATGCAGAGAAGGTTGAACAGCCTGAACTGTTTAGCCAGGAAGACGAGCTCAGTTTGCGAGAGAGCTTTGGCAAAATGACAATTGAAACGCAGTTGCAGCAATTGGAGGATGTGCAAACCGATAACGATATCGATAACATAATCAGCAGCAGCGATAAGAGCATAACAAAATTGCAGGACATTGAAGTGGCTGCTCATCACGAGGTGAATAACAAACGAACTCACTCAACTCGACTTCACCACACCTCCTCCCCACTTTAACATACGTCGTTCGCTCGCTTGTTCAGCAAATCCAAATGCGTCTTTTAAATAAATTAAAACCAAAATTCCATATAATATCCTGCGTTGGGCTCTCTATCACTGTTTTTTTTGTTTACCGTTTCTATCTCTCTGCTCTTTCTGTGCTTCGCAAAATGCATCAGTCGTTTGTTGTTTTTGTGTACGCTTCTTGCTTAACGAAGCCGTAATCCAAGCCGTATTCTGTTATGCTCGTTCTGTCTGTTATAGTAGTAGCTCTGTTACGGTTAATGTTAATGTTAAATGGTTGTGTCTGTTATGCTGTCAGTAGTAGTCTGTTAATGTTAATATTGAATGGTCCTGTTATGTTCTTGCTGTTAACTAACTTTTGCATGCCAACTGACGCTCTGTGGAATGTTACTAAAAAAAAAACAACTTTGGGAGAAACTTTTTAAAAATGTATTAAATTGTACTTGTCTGCTCGTTCGTTGTTTATAACTGCACTTTGATATTAACAATGCGCAAACTGACGCCTAACTATACTACCTATCCATCCTTACACATCCTTGCACCTGTCACACATACACACACACAAACACGCACACACATGAAGACACACACCTGATCACCTGATCTAACAACTCTGTTTGGCCGCAGTAACGCATTTAAACTCCGACTATACAAATGTACTCTATTAAGAAACAGACATTGAAGTTATCACACATTACTACATAAATCTCCCATTTTATAATTATTATTATTTTTATTTTTTTTGGTATATTTTTACTACTTTGTTGAATTGTAACATTGGCAATGTTTTTTTTGTTGCCATTCTAATTTTAATTGTTGTTGTTGTGCTTTAAGTTGCTTTTCTTTCGCTCTGTGTTCATACTCCTTCATTTTTTTTTATATAATTTAGAAAAATATTTGAAATAATTTAATTAAAAACTAAAAAATCTTTTCGTTTTTTTAGGATATCGCTAAGGATCTTAAGGAGAAGAACGCCGCGGCAGATGTTACAACACAGGACCTGCCCGTGACATGCGAATAATACTAATAATTATTATATATATTACATATTATTAAAAACAAAAAAAAAAACACGATAAAACAGATAAGAAAAAAACAACGCAACGTAAAAAAAAACAACCAACAATTAAAAGATAAACACGAGAGCAAAAAAAAGCAAAAATACATTTTTAACATTTACATATTTTAATCATTTTTGTACGAATTTCATATCCCTAATCCAAGATTACATTGAGCGTATATATTCAAGAAAGTTAAAACGATTTACAATACCGAATATACGAAAAGAATTAACACCCAACAACACTACCACCACCATCACCAACACCACCTCTCCTACCATCAACACCCACCAATAGTCGAGGAAACTGTTTTCCAGTGTTGGTAAATAAAATAATAAAAGTGAATTTTTGATGTTGGCATTTATCCAAACTCGGCATGGCATTTGCACAAAATCATTCTCATTAATACCACGTATATTCGTATAATCCATCAAAACACGCATTTATACACACACACAAAACACACACACACACTCACACACGCGCATACATACCATTGTCATATTGATGATTATGAAAAAAAGGATGAAAAACAAAAAACAACAAAAAAAAGCGAAACACAGAAATCATACATGAAATGATGAAAGTAAGATGAATTTTTTGAATAATTTCTACTATACATTTAACTGTAAGTTCTAAGAAATTTGTAAAGAATTTTTGGACGAAATATTGGATAAATATATATTATAAAATATAAAAAAAAAACCCAAGTGTGCTCCACTAAACTGAACTTGAGCTTTGATATATTTGGAATGGTTTTAATAAGCAGACGAACAAAAAAAACTGCCTTTAAAAAAATATACGAAAATCATTACGAAAATATATAACAAACTTTTCAAGTTTTACAAACTTTTTGAGTCCCGATTTTTAATGCATTACAAAATGAATTTGTTTATAAATACAAGTGAATTAATTACAATCTTTGTTCGATCATTTTTTTTTTGTTGCGTAACAAAGTGTTACAAAAATATTAATAATAACAGTGATAAACGCTAAGTTTAATTATTAAATACATACTAAATAGCGTAACAAAATGTTACTACAAAAACAAATCTACTAAGCTTAAATCGAAGCTTCTAAAGCAAAAGAGCGCTCTTATTTTGCAAAACTAAATACAAGAAAGAAATTTTTACAACAAAATTATATGTAATTAAATAAATTAAAGCGTTGCGCAACGTAAAGAAAAATAATTATGAATTGAGAAAGTCATAGAAACAAAAATGCATAACTTGGCATTTATACAAAATGTGAAACAAAAGTCGTTTCCAAAATCAAACAAAACGTTAATTTTTGGTTCTCTTTAACCAAATCAAAAGAGCGGAAAACAAGTTTGGGTAACTCTCTCCTCCTTGTTTTCAACAGCTCACAAAAAAGCGCTGCTTGTCCAAATGTAATTGTTGTTGCTTGCGACGCTGCGCCGAAACATTGCGAAACATATAGATGGCTCCAAACACCACGTAGATCGTAGAGAGCAGCAACAGCATGGGGAAGGAGAAGACAATGTGGGCCGTCTTCATACGCGGCTCCGACATCGAGCGCCGCAAAGGTACATAAACTCCTGCAATGGCAAAGGCAAATGGTTGATCAATTTTCAAAGTAAACATTAAGGTGCGGTCACACGATATGACACTTTGCCACATTTAGGCCAGTTGGCAGCTACCACAGCATGTAAGTACGGTATGGCAGGCTGCCACATAAATTTTGTGATTGGGATCGTGCTCACACGATATGGCAAATCGAAGATATCTTTGGTAGAAACGTTCCATATAAGTTTATATGTAAAAATATTTAACATATTTGCTTACTTTTGCCATATACAATTTTTGACGGTTGATTTCGATAACGATAATACATATATGTGGCACAATGCCATATCGTGTGACCGCACCTTTAGAAAGGCTCTTTGTCTCTCATGTTCATTTGGAAGTTGGCAGTCCTGTCTGTTCCCATATTCGAATACTTCTAGTTCTAATTCTTTACAAACCGAATGCTTAATCATTATTCGGAATAAGTAATAATTTCGATTACTAATAAAGTGAGATCGAGATCGGAAATGCGAACAGACCTTGTCAAATAACAACAAACAACAAAATGATCTCGTTCCTATTAGTGATGAAAAAACATCGATGTTTTGTATGGAAAACATAGATATTCTCCGATGTACTCGACGTTCTCCGATGTTTTCCAAGTATTCAAAAACATCGATGTTTTTACATCACTAGTTCTTATAGCTGATATATCATAATATCATAATGTTGATTAAATTAGTCGGATTTATTTGAAGCCTTTAAATACTTGGAATTACTAAGTGAAGACTGACTACAGAAATGATCATGTGAAGTATATAAAGATAATTTTACTACTACTACTACTCGGAATTAGTCAGATATTTGTAAATTCAAAATATTTTTTAATACAAATAATCAATTTGGTCCTTCTATATGGAATTTAGTCCATAGTTCTTTCTATTCTAGCATCTATTGGTTTGATTTTTATCAATTTGTGCAGAACATAATGAAACTTATATTTAAAGAGTCATGAAAAACAACTTTCTTATACTTATATTTGACGGATTATTTCTAATATATATGGAACTGCTTCCTACAATAATTGTATCGTTTTTAAACAACTTGACTAGTTAAATGTAGAATTGATGAGATTGGTCAGGATATTTTGAAAAACAAAAGAGATGTTTGAATTATCGACTGATCGGTTTAATGCCTGCTATTATATAGTGATCTACATATAAAGTGATCCGATTTGCACTTCAGAAATATTAATTGTGTGCAGCTAAGGAAAGATTACATTTGTGTCAAATTTCTAGCCTAGCAAGTCCTTATATAAGCAGAAGACTTGTCCTTCGGATAATTGGATTTTTGGGAGAACGCCTGCAGAAAGGTTATTGCAGTTTAGCTAAGCTTTGTTCAATCTGGTAGAGGCTTGCCTAACATACTGAGCTCTTTAATACAATCTGTAAGATCCCTGCGTTTATCTGCTCTTTAACCCGATAAAAAAAAAGATAGCTTTTTACTATTTTTAAGAATATACATATACTTTGTAAGTTCGAAAACGCCTGTTCTAATTAGTTCTAAAAAGCCATGTTGAGGTTAAATATTTGACATAAGGATAGTATTGCAGAGTTGCCACTTCTCAAAGTATGTTTGTAAACAAAAGTAGTTTTCCTTGACCGTTGGGCTGCCAACTTGTCAACTTATCGACACGGTGTTGCCGGACAGGCCACATTTTGTTGACTCTCAACTAACATGAACATAAGAAAACCGAGTCCAGTTAGATACTATAGATTGACAGTGCTTACCATTCTCAGTCTTTGAATCGCAGCGTTCACCCACATAGCCAACCGGACAGGTGCAATAATTGATGCCATTTTGCAAGCGATGACAATTGCCACCGTTGAGACAGAAAAATTGTATGTAGTCCGGGGTGCAGGGCATCTCTAAGGTTGCCTCGTCCATTATGTTGATAGCCCGAGGGCTGGTCATTGTCGTTGGCACTGTTGCATTGTGGTCAAAAATGGTGGCATCAGTGGCCAAAAGCGGCGTGGTGTCATCAGGCGGTGGTTCCCCTGTTGCCATTGTGATTGTAGTTGTTGTTGTTGTTGTCGTGATCGCAGCTGTTGTTGTCATAAGTGTTGTTGTCTCTTCCTCAGTGGACCAAGGCTCTGTGCTGCTATCGCGCTCCGTTGTCACAATTGTTGCCAATTTGCCATCCAGATCCAGTTCGGGCATACGTTGCAGCATTTGCGCCGTGTCGCTGTACAAATCCATCTCTCTGGGCTGCTCATCGTCGGCATTGAGTGGCTGCTGCAGCTCCAATTGGTTTACCAGCTGGACCACATGCTGCTCAATTTGAAGCGTGTGCTGGCGCAATAGTAAAATTCGGCTCGAACAACAATCTGTGGCAGGATGATCAAGGAAATTCAGAGTTAAATAGGATGTGGAGAGAGAGATGTCAGTAAACAGCTGCTATCACAGTGTAGTTATATTAGGTGGTGTTAAGGCAGACAGCGTTCTCATTGAGTTACCAAACGCCAGTCAGCTTTGCTCCTAGAGTTGGTTGTCTCTAATTAGAGCCTTCCTAACAGTCCCAGATAGATCGCAGATTTGTTTGGTAGCCCTTCTGATATTTTATCTCAATCAAGAAGAGACAGAATAGATCCCACGGTATCAGCAACGGGCTCAACTTGCTAAATACCTAAGCCTGACCTAATCTAATTGTTGTATTTATCCCTTAATGCAACAGTTAATGCTACCAGGACATGCTACTCATTAATTTCATCCTTTTTTACTCAGTGAAGTTTATCTTCCAGAACGTTCATATCATCGTTCAAAATCGGTAAGTGATTTAATCTTAGAGCAGCCTTATTTTAGTAACTATTAATATATAAATATTTTTGTGAATTCACCATTTGGTTTTGTCAGGTAAAGAAATATTGGGCGAAGGCACGATTTTCGACTTTCGAGTTACCCAATAGAAACTCCTAAAAAACATTGGGCTCATCAGGAAGTCAAAATATATGACTAATGGATCAAGGACTTATACTGAACTTAACAAAAGATTAAAACAGTTTGATAACAGGGTACTACAAGTCAGACTTCGCGGGGCTTAATGAACCCTAAGCCCGCCGAATATTGGACAGGCCAATAGAAAATGTAGACTCTACCAAATATGAGGCCTGACGTAATTTTGAATCTTCAATCTAGTTACAAATTATTAGCACGAAATTAAGTTTTTATCTGTACAATGAATGTTTATACTATGTTCCCGAAGGAAAAATAGTATATTGGTTTTGCGAAATGTCCGTTGGTCCGTCTGTCCGTATGAACGCAATTTTTTCCACACACTTGAAGCTAGAGCAACCAAACGTGGTACACATGTTGGTGTATACCGTCAAGATCCCCCCCACAATTTGGGGAAAACCTGTATCTTCCACATTTCAAACTTGACATTAACATTAATGTTCACATTCCTGACAGATCTGCATCAAAAATTTGAAGACACCACCACCCCCTCCCCCACAAATCGGTACGTGCTATCCATCACGTTTTTCACAGGGGTAGATCTCCTTCAGTTTCATAGCTAGAGTCACCAAATTTGGCGTACAGACTAATGTTGACACCCTGGAAAAATCTGCATTAAACATTTTTTCGATACGTACTATAAAATTAGGAATCTCAAACTGCACAAAATTTTCATAATAATATAGTAATATTAATATTGTCTGTAATTTAATTTAGTTTATATAGATAGCCAATGAAACTACAAAGCTTCATTCGTTATATTATAATTATATTCTTTCGTGATAAATAACTTAATACCAATATTTTATACAGTTTTGGCCTGTCATTTTTTTTTTGACCGCTACTGTATATTAGGAAATTAATTATTGATCATTTTTATTGAAACCCCAAGACTTTCTATTGGAACTTAAAACGTTTCAATACGCTTACACCAACTGTTTGGCAACACCACCTTATAATATTACACTATGGCTGCAGTTGTACTGATCTGGCAACGCTTGGGGTTGCCTTGTTATTATTGGAGAGCGATTTTACCTGTGACTGCGACAATTGTTGACAGCACGAAAATTACTTTTAGTATTGGCATACATTGAATTTGCATTATTTAGAAAACGCGCGGAGCGGATGCGCTTGTTTAAACAGTTGGCTCAGTTGGTTAAGATATAAAAAAGAAGACGACAAGACAAGAAGAGTTTCTTTTTGACGTTGACGGGGCTGTGTTTGGCCGTGTCCGTTGTCCGTGTTGTGCGAATCCTAGGGATCGAGCGGCGTATCGGCCGCAAATGCAATTTGGCGTCGCAACAAAAACAAAAACATATTACACATTTGCATCGCAGTCGCAAGACAACAACAACAACAAGAGATTGCTGTAGCTGCGCTTGTTTGTAGTTTACTGCAATATAAAAATAGAATATTTTACGACATTTGTATTTCGATTTGGCAGCACATTTTCTGTCACACACAAATACAAACACACACACACACGCATACACATCATGGACAACAAAAACAACAATATTTGAAAGAGTTCTTAGCGCTTTTTATAGAAATATTTCGAATTCGAACGCACCGTAGAAGTTAAGTGGCGTTTAATCACTGCAAAATGAAGCTGACAAAACATTATTAATGCATTTTATATAATTGTAATTAATTAATTGGTAAGTTTTAAGCGCTATGCGCAGCAAAAATCTTTCTCAAAACGAGATGCCGTTGCGCGAACGTGGGAAAAGAGACTGAGAAAAGGAAAACAGCAGACAGATTCTGTACAGAACAGATGTACAAGCGGAAACTTGCGCGCGCTCAATATGAATGAAATAGTAGAAGGAGCGTACGATAGAGAGAGAGACTAGCAGAGCGAAGGAGAGCGCTGCAATTGTAGAGAGAACAGAGAGCTTTGGTTCCACGCTCACCAATTGTTAAATATTTGAACACTTTGAAAAACTACAATACTTTATCCAACATTTTGATAAGACCATATATAAATTCTGTGCTTTCACAGATTTTAACTCCCTGTACCCATAAAATGGGTAAAAAAGAAGAAGCACAGCCAGTCGGGTATACTCAACTATAGCATTCTTACTTGTTTCATTTGAAAATATGTAAATTTTTTCCATATCCAATATTATTTTCAATGTCTTATCTCTCGCGATTAGTCATTTCACATAAAATTTCAGCGCATTACTTTGATAGTATAAAACCAAATTAAGAAATTAAAATAGCGGTGTGTAATATATTTCTCCATCTTTATTATAACAGAAGTCCAAGTAAATTAACTGCACTTTGCTGAAGATAAAGCCAATATATTGAAACTGGATTATAAAAATTTTTAAAAAATAAGGTTAATCGAGTCTCGAAAGAGTTTCAAAGGCTATTTGCAAGTTCTAAGTCAATTTTTTTTTTTCAATTCCGCTATATTTGTCAGTTGTAAGCTAAACTACATTATAATTTTCCAATACTCTCCATTCGCAAGGCCAGTGTAGAATCATAATATCAAATAATTCAGCAAAAAATCGCACCCTCATTCCTCCTCCTCCTCCGCCTCCAATCAGCGACTTTAGATAGAAACTTCATGGTTTTTTTTTTAACAATTGTTGTATCATTTATTCTTACATGTCAAATAGTAATTAATTTTTATCGCATTTATTTGAATTAATTAAACTTATTGTAATACACAATAAATTTAAAAATTCGTTATCATTTGTTTTACGTAGTTTTTGCATTTGACTGAAATTTCTATTTGCTTGAAATCTTTTTTTTGGTATTACTTTAGATATATGTATGTATATATACGACATCACTTTTTCGTAATTGATATTTCTCCTATGCAATTCTTGTATTCCTATATAAAGCAATAAATAACTTGGTTTTTTTTTTTGTTTTTTTGGGGTACACGGCCTAATAAATGTTGTGCACTGTTCCCCCGCCCCCCACATTTGTGTGACCCTATACAGACTTAATTTAATTTAAAATGTAGTTCTCATTTTCCCACTATACACAAATATACAATATTTACATATACATTAAATATCAAAGTGTAAAATATAATATAAACAAAAGCTTTCTTTCAAGGAAGTGAAGTGATGTAATCATAACATTAAATATCATTCAAGCCGCCATTTTGTTTTAAAGCATGTATGTACACATCCTATGTATATGTACTACGTTTGTGTATGTACATATGTACTATGTACATGCACTCAAGCTACTCATATATTAATCGATAAACTAAATGGGAATTACTGGAATCTTGAGCAAATTGTGTTACATTAGTAAAAACTAATAAAATTAGTGCATATGCCAAAATGCAGTCCAAAATAGAAAGCTCACGAATGCCGGCGCTGTTAACTGTTAAGCTTTTCTGTTGACCGCGCACTGTTAGTGCTTGAAAAGCTTTCAAAATGGCGTCGCTACTGTTGCTGCGAAGTATGCTGCTTCTGTTGTTGGGCAGCGGCGAGCAGCAAATTGCGCGACTGCATCTCAAAATAACGCAAAAGTATTTTTGAGTATCAGTAATGTACGCCAGGTGTTGCGGGGTTCGGATTGGCGGTGGCATTCGAATTGGACGTTGGCCCGCTGCTGCTGCCGCTGTGGTTGTTGTTATTATTGTTGTTGTTGCTGCTGTTCGCGTTGTTGTTAGTGCTGGTGTTGTTGGTGCTCCCCGAGTCGCCGAGCCAGGAGTCGGGACTAGGCGGAAAGTCAGGATAGCCCTGATCAGGACTAGAATCGTTGCTCAGATCCGATACATTGTTGCTACTATGCAGGCGATGATGTGATTTGCTTGGATGCAGATTAGAACCCACTGCATGATCTGCAAGTAAGTAATAAGAAATCAAATAATACATATATTCAATATTGTTCAGCATAGGTTCAATTGAACGACACACTAAACAGAATGAACGAACTACGTCACTAATTGACTTTCAACACCGAGAAGGTCAGTTATAGAGATGCCATATCTTGCAAACAGTATTTACTTAAAATTTTCAACGCGGCAGGTCCCCTAGGCTTCGTATTTGTTCGGGGGGACCTGTCGCAGCGCTGCTCTCGCTCTCAAGATATGGCATCTCTATAAGTGACCTCCTCAGTGCTTTCAATTAGTTCGTTCAGTTGTTTTTTCGTTCAGTTAGTTCTTATGCTTAGTTCATTTGGTTTGGAACATAAACAAACAAAAAGAACGATTAATGAACTCAAATGAACATAATGAACGATGAAACGGTCACGACAAACAGAAACGAACTAGTTAGATGAACAATTGAGTCTTCTCAAAGTATGAGCGAGTTAGTTCTTCAATTGAATAACAAAATACAACTTTAAGAGACGTCGGAACACAGTTCTCAAGTGGAAGTACAAAATAGCACTCTAGAGAGCAAGTATATAAGAGCAAGAACACAAGCAAAACTCTTACCGATATTCGTGTACACAATATTGTCTGGATATGAACCGAACGTATGGCTTTGGCCAACAGCAGGCGGCGAGCGACTGCTCGGAGGATACTGCGAAGGACTCGAGCTGCCATGTAAGTAGGAACCGCGTATGCTGTGCGGCGAAGCGCCTTCGTCCAGGCCCAAATTGACGGTGCTGTAGCTATCATTGCTAAGATCTGGGCAGGAAATCAAATATTATTATTGCTTGGGAAAACATATAGACAACTCATGTGAAACCTACCATGATGGCTGAAACTGTCGTAGTCCACCTTTAGCTCATCCTTGTCGAGGAATTTATCAGTGCGTGGCGAGCAGTTGCCCTTCATGGAGCGGAAGTATTGACTCCAGCGCGTGCGTCCTGCATCCTTTTTCAGTCGCTTCTCCTTGGCGCGTCTAGATTATGGCTAAGAGTCAGTGATGTCTGGTTCGACAATAACGTTTCAGCAAACTGGGCTGTCAGCCGGCTCACCTGTTCTGGAACCACACTTGCACCACCCGCATGTCCAGGCCAGTATCCTGGGACAGCTGCTCACGTACATGTCGCGCGGGTTTTGGGCTATTGTTGTATGCGGTTTTCAGGGTCTCCAGCTGTTTGGCAGTGATCGTGGTGCGTGGCCGTTTGTTTGGCTGATCACCGTCCAGCGAGCCATCCAAATAGAGACCTGCCGGAATGGGAGCTATTAAAGTTGGCTTCGATTCAGGTTTTATCCTCACATACCCTTCGCCTTGGCCTCCTCGTAGTCGCGCTTGCAGATGAGCTTGCGATCCTCCATTAGATAGAACTCGTCGCCCGTGTTGAGGGTGCGCGAGCACATGGCGCACAGGAAGCACTGCAGATGATAGACATTGTCCTGGGCGCGGCGCACAACCTGGGTTGGCGGTATGCCCATATCACAAGCGGAACATTTCGTACCATAACGTCTGTTCGACCCGAACATTGGCAACGGGGCAATGGGAGATTTTCATTAAACCGGCATAATCAAATGACGACACGACACACAGGATGCGGACCTGGGTGCCAGAGGCGTTAGAGAAATTTACTTACTTGAAGAAGTCCTCCTTGCAGAAGAGCTGCCCATTCCTTGCAAAACATTTGTCGTTCAGCTGGGCGTGGCACTCGCTGCACTGCAGGCACTTGGCGTGCCATGTCCGCTCCAGGACCTTCAATATAAAGCGATCCAGGATCAGTTCGTGGCAGCCGCCACACTTCGGTATCGTCGCTGTGAATGAACAAGTAGTCGATTATTAATTAAGTTCCATCATATAAGCGGTAAGGTCCTTCAGCAAGGAATAGAGCTAAGGTTCTAGTTGAAATTGTCTCTGCATGTTTGCCATTTACCCATTTGCATTTCTGAGAATTTCCTCTTTCTTTTATTGTTTTCTCGTAAATCAAATCAAAACAAATATTAATTGAGCTATTTGTTCGTAAATTGAATATCTGTATTCTCGCCTATTTAAAAGCTGTCATTATGAATTATATAAATAGCATTTTCAGGCCTGTTTGGAATTTACAATTGTTTACGATGTGTCAAATTTCTACAAACATTCTACAAAATATTACTTATTTATTTGTTATAAGTTTTGGGAAAGGGAAGTTAATCTATGAGTTACGTTGCATAGAATCTTATATTTCATTTCCTTTAACATTTTTATGGCATTTTCAGATCATTTCTGTTGCTATCAATATCTTTATGTATCTTAATGGACTCTAGAGTGATGGAAAAAACGAAATTATTTGCACAAAGAAGACAACAATAGTATACTTTTAATAGGAAAACTTTAAACTGTCTGCATAAGAAGGATTTATAGTGTTTACATTCCTTCAAATATGGAAATCTTTGTCTGAAGGTAAGTATTAATATTATAATAATATTATAATAAGTATTAATGTTAATACATTCTCGTGATACATACTGTACTGTATATAGTTATTTCACATTTTCGTATGCAATCTTGGCATAGAAAATCTAAGTAAACGAATCGTTATACTATCTGAACTATGAGGTCCTGAATTAAATCCCAGCCTAGAATAAAAATGTATGGGTCTTAGCCAATGACAATAGGCCTAACTTTAACTTATGCCCTCCACCTATACATAATTATGATAATCATATTATTTTAGCATATTATTTGATATATCAATTTATTTGCATTACAAAATTAATAGTTTTTCATGAGTTTATTTAACTTTTAAAGGCAATTTTTTCTTTTTACAATATTTATTTAACAGTTTAGAATTCAGCAACCCTTTTTATTTTATTTTATTTTTAACTTTTAAAGGCAAATTTAGAAATTAAATCAGTATATGCTGTAAATTTGAATAGGGCTAAACTTTAAAGCTCATTTTCGCTATTTAGATATCTGAAGATTACTGATTTAATGTTATATGCCTTGTCAAGATGGTTCTCGATAAGTCTATTTATTTACTCAAGCTCATCAACCATAACTAGAGTTATATTTGTTGCTTTTATATGAAATAATCTTAATTGTGCATTCCATTTTATTCTTTTTATTAGTTTTTTAATACACTATTTACTTCATGACTTAAACCTTTCAAGATATGGATATATACCATTATCCATTTCATTACAAACTTTAAAGTGAATAATCTCTTTTAGAAACAATTTTAAACATGTTCTGAACCTTTGAAGTTATAGCCATCAGAACTTTTGTACTGAAACTAATGAGGCCTATTTAAAGTTCCGATTCCAATCCAATAATTCCTTCTTTTCATATCAATCTTTCTATTCACCCCGAATTGTTGACGTCAAGCCTGCTAAATATTTCAAAATTTAAAGTTCTTTATTGTTAACAGATTGAAATATATCTTCAGATCTTAACTGTGTACTAATATTTTTGTATATTTTAAATATGCAGGAGGTAGGATTGATGAGCGAGCTTAAGGCTCAGAAGGGGTTAAAATAGATCTTATAGGTTCCAGTACATATTATGACCCATTGATAATGGATAGGAACAATCATTTTGAATCTAAATTGTTGGCTGTCTTCGAATTTTTCTAAAACGATTTAGTATTCGCTTTGAAAAGTATTGTTTGTGAGCCAATGAAGTGGAAACAATTCGAAAATATCTTTGAAAAGGTATTTCTTTCAAAAACGTTACCATATCGCATATAAATCGTACTTGAAAACGAGTATAGGCCTAAATATCATAATTAAAAGTACTTGAAAACAAGTATAGGCCCAAATATCACAATTATAAATAAATATCGTATTTATAGAAGTTAAATGAAGTCAATATTATGATTTTCTCCGCTTGTTTTGCTTCTTCAGTTTTCAAATGTGTTATTTTTTTTATTAATTTAATAGGATTCTTTTTACATATTTTTAAAGAATTTTGGAAAGACACTTTTCTACATTTTAGATTGTTGCATTTTAAGAACTTACACAATAAAAAATCTGGCAATTGACTTAGATTGATGGGCGGTACGCGATCGTCACATTTGCCATTGGACAGAAAGTCACTTTTGAACATCATTAGCTTCAAAAGTTCCATGCCTGAGCGCTTTGGATAGGCAAGATGCTGGCTAAGATCTGGCTTCTATATACATATATAGTATGTAGATATATTGGAGTGGGGGCGCTTTTCTTAAGAATTTTTCACACACACTTTCAACATTCAACAATGGTTGTCACATTTTTGGTTTTCGATTTTTCTTTAGACTTTTCGTGCGAGGCTGGCGCATGGCCATTGGCCGACGGCGACGGCGACGCAGCGCGAAGGTAACGGCAACGTTCTTTTACCGTTACCAAAAGTAAGCAGTTCGAAATGCGAGGCACGAATGACGAGCGAGCGAGCGCGCTCGTGTGGCAAGTGCGGCGGCGTCGGCGCTTGGAAAGCAACTGACGAACCGCCGCTCTGCTTTGCTTTTGCAGTCATCTGTTGTTGCTGGTTGGGCTTGGTGGTGGGTGAGGGTGGCGCACACACACACACACACACATACATGTTGTTGCTGACATAATCACGCCAACACAGCCCAACCCTTAGAAATCAGACTGCACTTCCAATTGGAATATGCTGCTGCACCCTGTGCTTTTAGTTTCCATATTGTTGTTGCTCATATTTTGGCTGTGCCAGTTTTCCAAGCTGGCCTTTTTGTCTTTTGGCCCAAACAATTGAGTTTGGGTTGGTCTCCCAACAACAACAACAACAACAACATCAGCAGGGGAAATTGCATTGTAACACATTGCTTTTGCCTCTATCTGTCTGTGTATGTGTGTGTGTGTCTGTGTGTGTACTTCAGTTTTTCGTTTCGTCAATGTGTGCGTGTTTTGTATTTTCTTTTCTTTCTTTTTTTTTTGTGTATTTATGCCTGGGATTGGTTGTTTTGTGTGCGTCGACGTTGCGCCGTCGCCTGAACTTTTCGGGGAGTGGTCTCAAAGCTTTTTCAGCTTTTTTCGCTCACTCGCTTTGCTATCTCCTCTATCGCTCTCGCTCTCACTCTCTCGCTCGCTCGCGCTTGCTCTCTCGCTCTCTCTACAGCTATTGTCTGTGACGTCCAGTGTTGCGAATTTCGTTACGTGTACTAAAAATATACATAAATATGTATGTTTATGTGCGTGTGCGTGTGCGTGTGCGTGTGCAGACACACACCACTTGGCTGCCATTGCCTTATTGTTGTTATCATGTGTACTGTTGTATCATTGTTTAACTGTAAAATGACCTTAAAGCTGTTCAATTTTTGTCTGGTCGCCGAGCTGATCAAATGATATATGTATCTGTGTGTATGTCTGTATGTATGTAAATGGTAGCTTTCGCCACATTGCTGCTGCAGTCCTCCCCCCGCAAATGCTCCAACTGTCTAATTGACGTTTTTTGATTTTTGTTGGCATTTGCAATGCCGGAAATGCCAATATAATATGTGTGACCTAACCTCACTTCACACTGCATTTCTGACAATTATATATTTATTTTATAGTCATAACATTTTAGGATTTGCGCGCGTGTGTGGTAAGCATTAGGAATTGTGGTATACTTTTAGGAGCAGCTGGACTAAGTGCAGCTATGAATTCTAACTGAAAACCAAACGCTGCTAAAAGCGGAATTAAAAACCATACAAAAACCAAAAATAGGGCAAAGAAAAAAGTAGGAAATTTTGTATTTTAAATGCGAGCGCCGCAGGTAAAAGCCAGCTGGCTGCAATCGCGGTTCCAATCGAAGGCGTTTGAATTGACGCTGTAATTGTGTGAGCGGCAAAAACAGGCAGAGAAAGCTTACACACAAATACCATACACACACACATATATGTATGTATATGTAAGTATGTGTGGGTGTAAGCTTGGGTTCAGGGCCACGCAGCGGCGCCAGAGTTGGGGATTTGGTCCAGGCTGGTGAATGGCGCTTAAATATGCTAGAAACCTGAAAGGCAGCCGTGAAATGTGCGCCAAAGCAGGGATTAGAGCTGCCCCTTCTTGAGCTTTACCGTATATATGTATGTGTGTGTGTCTGTGTGTGTGTGTCAGCTTAGCAAGCAGCTTTTTCACTTGCTGTCTCCTTCTCGCTCGCTCAGGCTTGCTGTCTATTTGTTGAATTAAGGATATGCTGAGCATTGCAGCGACGGCTCTTCAAAAATTCATATTGCCAAAAAATCGCATTTGGAACTGGACACGCTGCCAGCTTGTTGCATAATCGCAGCATTCCAAAGACAAACACACAACAACAAGCGGGGGGTGAGGGGGGACTGGGCGGAGTAGAAGGAACGGCAGCAGCCGGAAAATAACACCCACATACTTTGCCCAACACAAACAACAACAATGATATTACTGTTTCTAAGGCGAGGTAAGTTGCTGGGGCAGGGCAGAGCAGGGGCTGGGCAGGGGGACGTGTGTCGTGGTGGGGATGGAGCCGTGTACGCCCAACAAAATGGCTGGCTGTGTAGCCGTTGCTGGCTTTGCCTCATGTTCCTCATCCTGCCAAATTCACTTGGGCTTTAGACTGTCTTGTAGCTGGCGTTAAAACTTGAAAGCCCAAAGTTGCTATTGTTGTTGTTATTGTTGTTTTTGTTGTTGTTGTTGGTTTTAAGCTTTCGCTTATTTTGCTTGGCTTTGCTTATTTCGCCAGCAGCTGGTCAAACGCTTTAAAAGTAAGACCCAAGATATATATTTGTATATAAGTAATTGAACATAAGCACATAACTATATACATTGTATGTACAAGGACACACATCCTTAAGGATTTCTCATACATATTGACAGCGCTATGCTCCAAGGATTTACAAATCACAGCAGGTAATCGTTTATAGAGCTGTACAGATGTCGATATAAACACATATTTACCTATAAAGTATGTTTGGTCAGATTGCATTATTTCACCCGATCGTTCCTATGGCAGCTATATGATATAGTGACCCGATTTTGATCAAATTTGGTCAGATTGTATAAACTCCTTAGAGACTCGGTTTGGCTGATTTTGGTGAGGATATCTTTATAAACAACAAAGTTGTACATACAAAGCAGTTTTTTAATTTCGATCGCCCTTCTCTGCGATTCTCAAGAATTCAAGGGACCCCACTACAATTTATCATTTTGGAGGTATAGTTTGTGAATATATGTGTTGTGTTATTTTGGAGGTCCACTTTAGTGTGTGTGTGTGTAAGAGTGAAAGAGTGAGCGAGAGGGAGAGAGAGAGAGTGAGGGAGAGCGAGAGAGAGAGAGTGAGAGAGGGAGAGCGAGAGAGAGAGAGAGCGAACAAGAGAGCGAGAGGGAGAGAGGGAGAGAGACAGAGCGAGAGAGAGAGAGAGAGAGAGAGAGTGAGAGAGAGAGTGAGAGAGAGAGAGGGAGAGCGAGAGAGAGACAGAGAGAGAGAGAGAGAGAGAGAGAGAGAGAGAGAGAGCGAGAGAGTAAGAGAGAGCGAGAGAGAGAGAGAGAAAGACTTAAAGAGAGAGAGAGAGAGAGAGAGAGAGAGAGAGAGAAAGAGATAGATCGCCCCTCTGCGATTCTCAAGAATAAAAGTGAGTCCACTACAAGTTTGATATAGCGTTATATAGGTGGTTCGATTTTGACCAAATTTGGTCCAGATTGTATAAACTCTCTAGAGACTCTGTTTGATAAAGTTTGGTGACGATACATTTATAAGCAAAAAAGTTTTTCATACAAAAACATAATTGTCGACCGATCATTCCTATGGCAGCTATATGTTATAGTGGTCCGATCCGGCCGGTTTCGACATATGTTCTGCCTGCAGTAAAAAGAATTGTCTGTGCCAAGTTTCATTACGATAGCTTTAAAACTGAGAGACTAGTTTGCATAGAAACAGATGGACAGACGGACATCGCTATATCGACTCGGCTATTCATGCTGAATCAGAATATATATACTTTGTTGGGTCGGAAACGTCTCCTTCTGACCATTACATATTCGAGACAAAATTATAATACCCTCTGCTAGGGTATAAGAATATTGAAAACATATGTATTAAATAAATATTTAAAACTAATATAATGAAGGTGCCTGCTAGACATTTCTGAATCAAAAGGATATTAAATTATTATTATTAATCGATTCTGTCTTAACATAGTTCTGAAAGTACTTAAGAAAGGATAGATTCAAGAATATTGTTAGTTTCTCCTTAAAAATTTGTTGAATACTTATAAGACTTGAGAATCTAAAATATATCCAAGGCAGTTTGTAAATTTCAATAGGAATGCATGATGGAATTTCGAATTTGATCGAGTGGACTCAATTATACATTGTACTAGTACGGGAGGGCAGTATGTATTAGTTTGTTATATCGCGATTGATGGCATATGTTCGACATTTGTAGTTATTAGACTGACAACTTAATTAGACGGCCACCCACCACAAATAGTCCTTGACAACCTGCTGCTTATAGTCGTATACTCGTAGTCCAGTTACAAATGTCTATAACCAACAGAGGATTGTAGATATTAAATAGACGGTAGAAGGAGTATGGCTCCGCCTATTCCATTAGTCGCAAACCAAACAAAAGACCCATTTAGATAAAAGTCAGCGGTCAGCCGTAGTCGCGGCTAAAATTCATAATCATAATAGAAGTGGAGGCAATGTATTTATAGACTATATATGAGTATGTAGGATGTGCCGACCGTAAGCTATTACGCAACTACAACCGATGCACTCCGAAAAGGGGTAAACCCGGCGATAGATATCGTTCCGGAGTCGAAAGTCGCGATAAAACATTGAAAGCACTCCAAAAGCATTAATAAAACGACACCAGGTTGGCTGGCTGGCACTCAGAGTGGGTGGGCGGTAGGTGGGGGCGGCTGTGGAGGGTTTGGTAAGTGGACACACGTGAACTTTACACCTTGGCCAGCTGTGCACCGTGCACACTCCTCCAGGATGATGGTTGTTGCCTCATCGCGTGCCCACCAGTCGTTTGGTTGCGCCACACGCATCCATTAGGATTCAAATTGCGCACGCGGTGCCATCGGCCGCGTTTTTATGCTTTAGCTCTGGCTTTTTGGCTTTGCCTTTTTTATTTTCTTTTTGGCCCTCAAATGGTGAGGCAGGGGGTGGAATGGGAGGGGGGTCGTTGGCTTAATGCACGCGTAGTCACTTTGCATAGGACAAAATGCGGCGTCATCTGCGCGAACTTCGGCCGCATATTATCTAATTAGAGGCACTTCAAAACATTACAAAAAGTTTTGCCATTTGAGGGCAGCTAAATAAGTGTCTTGTATCCCCTATAAAAAGCAGGCAACAGTAACAAAAATTGACACTTGGTAACGGTAATGGTCAGGGCCAAGTCCTTTCAGCGACCTGGGACGAGAATCAGCTTAATGTGCCTTTTTTTCCTCGGCAATTGGCGGTTAAAAATGGCTAAAGTTGAAGACTGCGTTTAGTTAGACATTAAAAAGTTCTTAAAGATCGTTAAATACCTTATGAAAGCAGCTATAATTGCGCACAGTTGTGGTATTTATGATAGGGATTGTTTTATATACTATTATAAAACCAGCTTTAATTGAGCACAGTTTTGCCATATATGATAGGGATTGTTTTATGTACTATTATAAGCACTCTAAGCTACCTTATAGATCAACTATTTGGTACTATTTGTTTCTGAATTCTAGAGCATAATATACAGACTGTAACAGTCTGAAAATTAGTGAATAAATATTTCAAAAGTAATCCCTTAAGCTCTTTAGAGCTCGATAGACTTTGAAAACGTTATTTAAATACAAATTTTGTACTGAGATCAAATAATTTGATCCTTATTCAATACGAAATACGAATTTTGTACTGAGATCAAATAATTTGGACCTTATTCATAACGTATACTCAACTTTTGTAATTGATTTGAGTACATAATGCTTAAGATTTTCTCTGATAACATCAAAGTTCCTCAAGATGGTTATTTTGGCATATCATACCCAAACTTTCTAGATATGAGAATTGTGATGTAAAGCACCCTCTTTTGTGGAAGACCTAAGCCAGTTTTAGGTGGTACATTCTTTTTACCAACTGTTTGGAAGTGTTAAGTAGAGCATAAATAACAAAGACACTATAACATAATAATAATAATAATAGCTATAATTTTTGTTTAAAAGTTCTATGTATATACTTAGGCAGAAAAGGCTATGAAGTCTGAACTCCTTTTTGTAATTAATATTAGGACACACACAAATACACATAATTACTTTACTGTGAATAAATGAAATGAAATGAAATAACATTCTGTAGAAGCAGAAGAAGAACATCACAGGCTGCACAGGATAGGTTCCCAAAGTCGGAGAGAAACGATCACTTTCATATCCTTTCCTGCGAAGACTTGCTTGTATTGGGAGTTGGAAATGTTGATAAAAATATTTGAACTGTACTCGTATTATAACATTGTCTATTAATATGTAACCCATTAAAATAGTTAATTCCGATCCTAAAATATATATTCTTTATTAGGACGACGAGCTAATTTCATCTAGCTGCATCCTTCTGTCTTTTTCTATGAAAAACTAGTGTGAGTTTTAAAGGAATTCTGTTTGAAACTGGGCATAGAGGTTTATTTTTGGTGTAGGGAGTACCAGATAGATGAGATCACTATATAATAGGAACAATTCAGTAAAGAATTCTTCTGAAATGATACTCAATACATATTTTGTCTATTGCTGAACATATTGATTCGCTGTTTTCGGGGAAAGGACTTTTTGCTCAAGATCTTGCAACTCTGGTAAAAACAAAATCAGCCAAAAGCACATTAAATAGAATTTGATTGAAAATAAACAAAAAACTATTGATGGAAACTTTACAATTAACACAGTTTTCAAATATCATAATAAAATATGATATATTTCTTGTGATGCTCGATTAACAGATTTGTGTAGAGTAATCAGTAATCAAAGCATTCAGCAGGTCAGATTTTGTATCATATATCAAGTTTAATTGAACGAAAGCAGAATAATTTCTAAATCAATGAAACGAAAATGAGGTTTTTGTATGAATAATAAAGTTATTGATTCTAGTTTTTAGTTAAGACCATGTTATCCTATCGTGTAAATGTAATATAAGTATTTTCCTTAAGATCCTAGCGAGTGTATATTTTCGGCGTTCCAAAGAGAACTGTTCTTGTTTATAATTCTTTGTATATTATGATTTCTCTCGATATAGAGCTATTCCTGTTGGAATACTGAACTGCTGTCCAGTTATTGATGCCTTTCAAAGTCCCTGCTTTAATAATAATATCATGGACAGTAGACAATTTTGAGAACTTCGGCCTCGGGCAATTTGCTGGGTAATCAATTTGGCAAGCACTTTTGTGGCTTTTGACAAATGTTTAACTGCTGGCTGGGCTTTTTGTTGTGCATAATGGTATATAAACTATTTATCATAAGAATGCGGCCAGGATATGCTAGTGGAAGATGTGGGACAGGGCGCGGTGTTTGAACGGCAACGCCCATTTAACGCAGCGCCAGTCAGCGCATCTGTTCCAAAGCATTTATCAAAATGTCAATGCAGCACTTAACCAAATCCATTAAGTAACCCACCCAACCGACCATCCGACAGACCGCCCGCCCGCCCACTCACCCAGTCAGCCAGTCAGTCAGTCAGTCATTCATTCAGTTAGTCAGTCAGTCAGTTTGTCATGCATTCATTCATCTATTCATTGGCCATAAAAAGCGCGCAAGGCAGCCGCCCGTCCATTGTGAGCCGCCACCCCCAACCCCCCAATCCCGCAACCAGCCAGCCGCCTCGTACGCCCCCCCCCATCCGCTGAGCTTGGGCGAGTAAATGCGTCCATTTAGCGGCAAACAAGCGACAGATCCGCTTGTAATCCTTTAAGTGTATGCAATGGCAGTGGCTGTGGCCGGGGAGGGGGCGGGGGCGGGGGCGGGGCAAGGGATACAACTCGCACTGGTGACAGCAAGTGCAATAATTTGTTTGCAGTTTCCCCGTTAAGTGCTCTATTTTGTACAAATGGAAACATCACAGCCAGCGCTGCCAACGATAACCTCGCCAAAAGCGAAAAAGGACGAAAGGAAAGCAGGAAGGCAGAAACGAAGGCAGGAAAAATTGAATGGAGAGTGCGCGTTCAAGGGTGCTGCTGAATATATCCTGCCGTTGTCGTTGTTGTTCTTGTTGTTGTTGTTATTTCCCTAACGAAATCAATTCAACAAAGTCAAACAAAAGGCGCTGGGGTGACACGGGCACTACACTCGCCAGGATATTATCCGACGTTCTGATAAAGTCAAGTCCTAGACTGGTTATACAGTACAGTGGGGTAACAGCACAGAAATGCACAAATATCTAGCATGAGAATCGCAAAGGAAGGCGTCTATGTTGAAATTATGAGTATGCTAAACATTTGACTTTTATAAAAATCATCCTAAACTTTAGTTTTCTTATTTAAATGTAGAATTTAGAAGAAAGGGATCAAAACAGTTGAGAAACGTTACTAAAACACTTGTAATATATTAACTAAGGACCTGTTCTTTCAGTCTCTATTCTAAATTCGTCTTATAATACTAAAATTCACATTTAACCAGACATTGAGAAAGCAAAACTAAGGTTTGTATACTCTGTTCCCTAAGGAAAATGAGTTTGTTTGATTAGTTTGTAAAGTGTTCGTCTTTCTGTTTGTATGAATGCTGTATTATTCGACATAATCCTTAAGAAGAAGATATTGTTCCCACAAATTTTAACCAAATACTGAGCGAATTAGATGCTTATATCCTGTTTCAAATATTTATTGGGCTTGTCTGTGTAAAGGCAACTTTTATGGAAACTTTTAAAGGTAGAGCAACTGAGACTTTTGTCACTAGCATCCTTTCCCTACCAAAAATTTAAGACTAGAGTCATCAAATTTGATATTCGGATGGATCGGATGTTTTAAAAAAGTAATATTCAGTTAGGGATTATTAGTGATGGGGGGAGGGCCGTTGCAATGCGACCTATGAGATCTATTGTGCCCCTTCTAAGCCTAAAGCTCACTCATCAACCCTATCTCCTGCACGAATGCCAGGATCTTGGTCTGATCTAGAGTACCTATATCGTTTGTCTGAGGGAAAAACCCACCAGGTACCTGTTTCTTCTTCTGGCAAGGGTAGTGCAGTCTGCTAGTATGTGTGATGAGGTTTCAGCCTCTATTTCACAGAATCTGCATGTTCCGCTTCTTACAATTCCTAGTTTGCTTAGGTGGTTTCTCAGTCTACAGTGCCCAGTCAGAAGGCCGGTGACTATTCTAAGTGAATTCTTCCCCAATGGTATTAGTTGCTTGAATGTTTTAAGATCATAGTTTCCTAAGAGTGACTTGGCCTGTCTTAGACCTGTTAAAGATAATAGTATAAATCATTTTTCTGAATATTTTTCAATTTCTATCAAAAATACTGCACATTACTTAAAACTTTAGTTTAGTTCTAGTAATATTCTTCAACAAGTGAATTTGTTTTGCGAGTGCACTAAAATTCATCCCATTGTGCGATCCGAACATGGAAAAAAGTAAGCATATCCGACAGACCGTATCAGTTATGACGAAATCCCGCTGTTTGTTTTCGGAGAACCCCTCGGAGCTTCGTTTTTAAGGACAACCCTCCAAGTTGTAGCGCGGGGTAGCTTTGACATTGATGACATATTGGTGTGGTGTCCTGCGGCTTGTGCCTGCATCTCTGTGCCACGGGCCAGCGACAGGGTCTCAATAATTTTATTGTATTGCCTGTCGACTGGCTGGTATTTTGCTCTACATACCGTTAATGTGGAACGTTAATGCTTTTAATGTAATAAAAACATTTGCAACGTTTAGGGGCGTGAGATACCTTCATTAAAGGCAGGACGAGTGGGTATGGGGTATGTAGGGTTTTGGATTGGCTAAGTAGTACTGCTTTTTAGAGCCACTTTAATTCACTTGTTGCTGCCTCTGATCGTTTTTGATGTCACCTTGAGCTGGAGTCCTTTGATGTGGGATCTTGGTGAGAAACCTACGCTGATTGCCCGTCAGTGCAGCTGTGCAAATTTCCATTCAGGGCAAGGCAAGGCAAGGCAAGGCTTAAGCTTAACCACTGACCTCATGAATAATGCGAGCCGCACCCAAAAAGGCAACTGAATATGCGAGCATATATATATACGAGTATAATATATATAGTATGTATGTATATAGGGAGAGGAGATGGCACTCCTATACGGGTGCAGACAGCCAGGCAGGTTTATTGTTAAACAAAAATGGGTAAGCCATAAAACTCGGGGCTAAGGCTCTCAACGAGAGTCGAGCCATGGCATTTAACCTTTGGCCCCCCTATCCTCAAGCCCGGGGGTGTAAAATTTCGAAAATACAAAATTGCTACTTTTTATGGCAGTGTGAAGAAGTTTTGCTACAATATGTTGCTGATTATGCCGCTGGGATTAAGTGTCAGTGAGTCGGTGCTCACAGCTCGCAGCTCGCAGTTCGGTGCTTGAAGCTCGACGCAACCCGGCTGCATAATGACCTTAATCAATTTTCAGCTGAGCAACCCCTGAAAGCAGCAGCAGCAGCACTCCTCCCCCTGCCTGACCCCACACCCGGAAAAACTACAACGCGACTTTGAAAACTGTTTTCAACGGCTCAGCTTAGCCAAACTGTTGCACACAGCCCATGGACAGCACTTAACTTTGTTTGTCTGAATGGTTAGGGTTGGAGGGGGTGCGTGTGTGCCTGTGTGTGTGTGTGGTGTGTATATGGATATCGATAGACGTGAATTGATACTGAAATTGTTGCTGCGGCTTATGGCCAAAGTAAAGTAAACGCTGCAATAAAAACTAACGCGTCCAATGCCATGAAACTAGAGACGAGCTAAGCACTTGGGTTGGCCCATCCGGTAAGTATCTTTCCCTTGTATAAATGTATCTGTATCTATGCCAGCTCACTGGACGTGTGCTCTCATCATCCCAGCACGCGACTGCGCTGCCCTCTGGATATATATCCATTATTAGTTCTGTTACACACCAAGAAATTGGAGTTGCGTGGAAATTTGCTGACTCAGTTGAAGGCAGTTTCTGAATTGTGTTTGACAATTTGGCTTTAAATAGCGAACCACAATCGGTTTAGGTTCTTAGCTTAAATAGAAAAGAGCAGTTTTTAAATATACACGTTAATTTTGAAATCAAATAGAAGATATTCAAGAACCTATCTCTCTTTATTCTCTGTAATAAATCAAACGCAGAAGATATTAAAGAGCCTATCTCTATCTTTCTAGTAAGCATCAAAATGGGACTCAACCTTTTCGTTTTTGAGGTTAAGTGTATGTACTCTTAACTTTCTTAAAATAAATAAGTATATTCAACAAAATGATTAACAATTTTATAAAATGACAGAGCTGTAACTGTTTCAGGATATTTCTAAACAAGCTTTTCCAAGTTTGTTTATAGTATGTGCTTGAATTGGTAATCCAAAGGAGAGAATTATCTTTATACACAGAAATTTCGTTTGAAGATTGATATTAATTATAGTCTAGTATTCTGAGTTATTCGATCATTAAAATTAACTAAATCTCTGTGGAAATAAATTATAAATAAGAATGATACTTTTGCATCCTTGTGTTATAATAATACTGCTTAAGTAAACAGATATTAACTATTTATATAATTAAATTTTTGAAAGTATAAAAATAAATATTCACGCTTCTAAAAACTAAAAGTAAAATAGTAAATATTAAAAATAAAATAATTATAGATTTAAATACAACATTTTTTTGCACAAGAAATTATATAAATTATTGGGGCACTTTTTAATTACTTTTACTTTATCTATTTATTTGCTCTTATCATTCTAAGTGGTACAAGTGTAACTTATCGAGAAATAGTCACCATGACACAGGTTTCTTGAATAATAAAATCTTATTCTGCTAATTTAAATTGAAATTCAATTAAATTAATTTCTGTAGCTTTTAAAACCAAACACTTTTTCCATTTTCCCAATATTTTGAAATAGATTAAGAATTGGGCTTAGCATGGGTAACAGTCCTAAATATTTATTTTTAATTAATTTAATTTTAAAAGAGTATTAACATAGATAGTGAAAATAGAGGCATGTTTGGAAATTCACTTTCGAATTCATTTCACGGGAAATAATGTAGCATACTTCTGGGAGCATATTCAGTTAAAAGCGCTTAGTTTCTGCTTTGGTTTGTATTACTTTAGACCCTTAAGTATAAAGAATTATTAAGATAGTTTAGTTTAATTATGCAATCATTTAATTTAAGGATGATAATGTAAGCCAGATATACACATTTATGTGGAATTTATTTGAAAGTGGCATTTGAAACAGGCCTGAGAGTAAATCGGCTAAGATTTCAACTAGTTAGGTTGCTCAACTTTGATTATCTCTATTGAGGAATCTATTCACACAAATTCTTAAAAAATAAGCATACTTAAAAGACTTTAAAACGTCTTAAGGCTTAAATAATAACTATATAAATCCTGTACTTATTTTAACCCTCTTAACAATAAGTTTCTTGATTTTTGCAAAGTTTGAACGGACAGAGCGACGATCGGCTTAGGAGCTTCTTAAGTTTCCGTGCAATTAACGGGTGAAGTTCTCATCGAGGAGGCCCTACAAGAGGCGCGAGCAGCGCCACTTGACTTGCCTCGTTGGCCTTGTGTTAAAACGCTTCACTTGTGCGGCACACGTGCCTGCAATTAAAGCAACTGCAGTAACTTAATATGTGCCCTCTTGGCCATGTATGTAGTTGTTGGGCTAGAGATGGGAGCACAGGGAGCACAGGGAGCAGATGGGAGGCGCGTACACAAGTACAGTGAGTGTGCTTCTGTTTCTGCCACAATTAGGCCATGTTAACACGAACCTGGTGCGCTGTGCTCATAACCGTTAACCGTTAACGGTTAACGGTTAAAGAGGGTCGGACTAAACACCTGCGCGTGTCGACGTTGGCAAGCTCCCCATCGTTGTCTTAACCAGATAACTGCCCATTGCCACGACGAGGTTCATTTCCATTAACCGGCAAAAGGCGTTTAAGTTAATAGCATGGCCAAAGCGACCCCAAACCCCCTGCCACTCCCACACCCAAGCGCCCGCCCCCACTCAACGCCTTGTTCTTGTACTCGTTGCACTTTGGCTTTGCCACTTTTAGTGTTTCATAATTAAAAATGTTGCTCGTTTGCCGTTGCTCGTTACCGTTCTAGGCAACACTGTGTGTGTGTGTGTGTGTGTGCGCGTCTCCTGTTGTCGCCACCCGTCCCCCCCTCATGTAATATTAAGCCAACGTGTATCTGTCGCCATCTGCAGCTGCGCCATTTTGTGTGTGACTTAGCCAAGGTAAAATTCTTTTTGGGCACCTTTTAATGCGTTTGCTTTTAATTCTGCACGAAGCACTTACGTCCTTACCACAACAGACACCCGCACACACACACACACACACACCCGCACACACATACACACACACACAAATACCTACAGCAAATGTGGTAGCATGCAAAGTAAATGGCAACAAAACACCGTGACTTGTCGTTTGGTTTTTGCCCCGTTTTTATTATGCCTATTATAATTTACTTTATGCATGTGTTTTTCCTGCCTTCTTTGCGCTTGTTTGTTGTTGCTGCTGCTGCTGCTGCTGGCTGAGCTTTTGTGGATGCTTTACTGCGCTTTTTTCTTTCCATTTTAATTTCTTAATTGCGGTCGAACGTGGTGTGAACAGGCGCAAAGACGGAGAGCATTGAGTGTGCTGGGACAGGAGAAAGGGAAGAAAGAGAGCCGAAGCTTTTGCTCCAACAAGATTCTGCTTTGGTTTAGCTGCATTCTTAGCAAATACAAAAACAACAAAGCCCAATTGGCCATAAAAATAACAAAAACAACATGCATTTGAAACTTGCGCGTCTATATTTTAAAATTAAGCTTATTTTTGGGTACAGTTTGTAACAAGAGTGCTAACTAGGTCTATGTCACAGATCCTTTGGGTCTTCCTACGTCTCTGTAGCTTCTTGAATGCACTAGTCGAGAATACCTGAGAATACCTGACTACGAGACTCGCTGCGTTTTTTATTGATTTATGTGGTGGTGTGGCAGAAAATCTTTGAAACTAACCTAAATCCAAATTTGGTGTATCTCTTATAGTTTTACTACAGGGGTGCGCAAATCTGCCTTATGGATGTGCACGCATCAATACAAATAAAAGAAATCGCACGCACACATAGAACAAACGTTTTTTTTTTATTTCAATGTGTACACAGAAAAAAATAGGAACATGTTTCGTCAAAAAAGTAAAAATAATGGAAAATGCTTATGATTAATGGTGATTTAAAAATTCATCAATATTTATTTTAATTTTTGTTAATGATAGTTTCAGTAGTGAAAAAACGAAATGACAATTCAAAAAATGTGAATAGAACACATGCGTCGGACGGTTCACAACGAAGTGAAGCTTTTCGTTTTTCAGTGCATCATAAATGATAAGCCAACAACAAAATACATTCGGATTAACACCGAAAAAACGAAGCAGTAAAATTGTTTTTGGATTGCCAGCAACGAAAGTTGACGGAAAGTGAAAAGTGAAAAATTGTTTGTGTAATTTCTCAATGTGCACCAGAAGCTTACCTATGTGTAAGCATCATACACTTCCATTTGCTATGTGCAATACAAAAACAAATGTGCGTCGTGTGCATAGGCGCTGCGCACCCCTGTTTTACTACATAGTAGCTCTTATAGATTCCTAGATCCTTGCGTTCTAACATGCGGATGGATAAATAGACAGATAAACAGGGCCACTCTGCTATTGATTCTGATCAAGAATATATATATATGTATATATTTTATAGGGTCACAGGTGCCATCATCAACCTGTTACAAGTGTATACTTGCACAGGTTTAATACCACCTTTTACCCATTATATACTTGGTGTATAGACCGATCAAAGACATGACTGAAAACTGAACAATTTTCTATTATACCTTCATCTATATATTTTTGATAGAACGTTCTTACCATTATGTTAGGTTAGGTAGAACCGGTTGACCACCACATGGTGGTCCCACATAGACCGAGCAGGTCCTTAGTGTCGCCGGATACTGAAGGTCGTTAGGAGGTTTTGTTGATCCTGTAGGATTCGTGTGCGCTTGGCAAACGCCAGCAGCGCATTGGGAGTGTGTCTGGCCGCTTCTTCTAGTGATGCGAGCCAGTGTTTGTTAAAGTATCGATATTTTAGTGTTGCCAGTGCTGAACAGCTGCATATTAGGTTTTCCAAGGTTTCCACAACTCCTGGTTCCTTACATTTCCTGCAGCCGTCTTCCGTTAATATGCCCAGCTTTTTCTTACCATTGTTAAGTTATTATTAAATGAATTCTTGTTTTGAATAACGAACTAATTCATACACTATTATGTCTGTCTCTCTGTTTCAGGTACAGGGTAGTAGTCGATAGGCATCGTCATAACAAGCCTTTCGATAACAAAAGCTGGTGGTATCAGTATCCCTTCAAAGTAGAACACTACCAGATATTTGGTATCATAATATAGTATCAGTCACGTTCACCAGAAAGATCAAAGCACCCATATAAAAAATCAGGAACGCTCTCTCAGAGAGAACGCGAACAGCTTTTGTAGGTTAGGGCGAGTGTAAGCTTAAGTTTGGAGCTTCATGTTAAGTATGCAAACATAAGCTGATTGCTACAAGATCAGCTAACTTGCAGCTGTCAGCTTTTGTGGCAGAAAATGCAAATAGCAGCCATTGTGCAGGAAGTGCATAAAAGGCCGTGGCCAAAACCAAAAATTAACTGTCAAATATTTTAGTTGAACAATTTGCGCACTGGCACAAAAACCTACGAGTGGCATCTAAGTAGCAGCTTGTCATGACAATACTAACCCCCAACCCCGCAGCACCCACTCCCCATGCCCCATGCCCCACCCCACCCATCTTTCGTCAGCAGGCCCCGCGGCTGTGAGCAGCACAATAACTTTTCAATTTCTGGCGCACATTCCAGCTGACGTCCATTAAACAATGGGACCGCCACACATTCTCTATTTTCAATTTTCTATTTTTCACCGCTCGCTTTTGGTTACTTTGCAAAAAGCATTTTGTTCGCCTTTTTTGTATTTCTTTACTTTTTTTGTTGTTGTTGTTTTTTTTTTGTTCGTTAGCCAAACAAAAGGCGCGCACTCGTTGGCAGCCATTCAAGCGTCAAGCCAACGAGCAGCGCGAGCTGACCAGCACCCTTGACCGGGCTATAAAACAGAGAAAACAACCAGTATTGGGCCATAGAGTAATGGAAAAGCCAAAGAATATACGACGTACAACGACGATGAGGATGTTATGCCAGCTCCAAGTCCTTGCTGCATATATGGCAGCACATGATTTACCCTGCAGCTGTTAAATATGCCCCAAAATGGGTATAATAAAGTTGTGCGAATCCATGTAACAGCCAAAAGAAAGGCTTTTCTGACCTTAGAAAGTCGATGTATTCTGAATCGAAAAGATCTGGCTCTGTCCTATAAGAACTCAAGTACATCAAGTTTGGTTTGTGGGTTTCTGTATGGCATACTCAGATCAAGTTAGCTTCATTTTTCAGACACTCTTCGCCCTCTTTTAGCAAATTGATAAATAAGAATTTACAATCATAATATTGAAAACATAGTTAAATGTTTTCAATTTTACTATACGTTCAAGTTCAAAGAATCATTCTTATTGAAGTAGGATTGAATTAAAAATATACTCAATTTTGTTGTACTTTTCATTTCCAGGCAATCCCAAAAGTATGCTATAAATATTGCAGTGAAATTGTTTAAAGAGTGAAATTCAGAACAGGCCTGTTCTCCTTTCTTTATTTTAACCATCCATGTAAGTCTTATGTATAATGGTAGGAAAATAAAC